>CAUYTI010004580.1:0-11474 GCA_963575145.1 Galago senegalensis | reverse complement strand
GATTTAAACTTAAGACATGAAACCATAAAAAGACTAGAAGAAAGTATAGGGAAAACACTTGAAGAAATCGTCCCAGGTGATAGTTTTTAAGGATAAGCCCCTGGCAATTGAAGCAACATCAAAAATACACTATTGGGACCTAATCAAACTAAAGATCTTCTGCACAGCCAAGAACACAGTAAGTAAGGCAAGCAGACAGCCCTCAGAATGGGAGATTTTCACAGGTTATGTCTGACAAAGTTTTAATAACCAAAATCCATGGAGAAATTAAATGTATTAGCAAGAAGAGAATGAGTGATCCCATCTCAGGGCGAGCAAGAGACTTGAAGATAAATTTCTCTAAAGCAGATTGCTGTGCAGCCTGCAGATATATGAAGAAATGCTCTCCATTTTTAATCATCAGAGAATTGCAATTCAAAACTACTTTGAGATATCACTTAACTCCAGTAAAATTAGCTCATATCACAAAATCCCAAAACCAGAGATGCTCATTTGGATGTGGATAAAAGGGAACATTTCTACACTGCTGGTAGGAATGCAAACTAATACATTCCTTTTGAAAAGATGTCTGGAGAACACTGTGAAAACAAAAAAGAGACCTGCCATTTGAACCTGCAATTCCTTTATTAGGTATATACCCAGATATGCAAAAATAACGGCACAACAAAAATATTTGTATCAGAATGTTTATTGCAGTCCAATTTATAATTTTCAGGTCATGGAAGAAGCCCAAGTGCCCATCGATCCATGAATGGATCAACTACCTGTGGTATATGTACACCATGGAATGCTATGCAGCCATAAAGAAAGATGGAGACTTTACATCCTTCATGTTCACATGGATGGAGCTGGAAAATGTTTTTCGGAGCAAAGTATCACAAGAATGGAAGAAAAAGTACCCAATGTACACACCCCTATTATGAAATCAATTTATACCTTTTATATGAAATGTATAAGATAATAACAGCCTAAGAATATGGGGAGGGGGAATGAAGAGGGGAGAGGAGAATAGATGAAGGGAGGGGGATTGGAGGGATCACTTCTCTGGTGTATCTTAAAAGGGTAAAAGTGGATTCTTTCTAATTGTAGAATATGAATGTATTGGCACAATATCTAGGTAAAGGACATGAGGCTATGTTAACCATTTTGATGGAAATGTTTCAGATTTTATGTGAACACACCACACTGTACCCCAGAAGCGCATTAATTTACATAGTTACCATTCAATAAAATAAAAATAAAGATAAAAATAAATGAACAAATAAGCAAAAACTCAAAACCAAACTACCAGTTTATATATCTTGGTAAATATCCTCTGAGCAACATGTGATCTTTTGAGGAATGAGAAATTCATTTCAATGTTGATACAGCTGTACAAGTTTCATAGGCCCTGCAGCCTTAGGAGCCCAAATGTCTCCTCAGCCCACTTAAAAGACTCCAGACCATTAACTTTAACAAAGCAGAAGCTTTCCAAGGAAAGCACTTATCCCTGGGATCTCTCCTGGTATGGCTGCCTTTTTGTCTAGTGCACCAAATCCAGTTTTCCTCAATGTCCCTGAGCACAAGGGCTGTTAATCTACCAAACACTTGGATCTCCTCAATTCTCCAGAATCTCAGCACCTGTTTTAGTGCAGCCCAGTCACTAGTTTATTCTACTAACATCTCCCAGCCACCTCTTGTTATGTAATGACCAGGGGAAGCTCCACACAATTATTGAGAGGACAGCTCATAACTTAACAACATTAGCTCCTGATAGGCTAAGCACCTCAGTCCAGGGCCCTAGACAATGCCCAAAGTCATCTGTACAATGGCCAAAGGTCTCCATAGGCAGTTCAATGGAGTTCCCTAGTCCAGGACAACCAATATTGACCTCAAGTAAAACTCCTTCCACTTGCAGTCTCACTGTTTCTATAGGTATAGCTTTAGCCCTTGATCTACAGAGAATTGTTCTCCCATTTGTACCTTATTGATTACATTAACAACTGAGATTCCAGTCACTAGGCAGACACAAAAGTTGAGATTTGGTACAGCAGTGAGACTCAAGCTGCATTCCAGTTTGTAAAACTGCATAGAGACATTTAAGTAGGATGTTATTTGATATTTTTTATTTTTATTTTTTGAGACAGAGTTTTACTTTGTCACTCTAGGTAGAGGGTCATGAAATCACTGCTCACAGAATCCTTGATCTACTTGGATCATGTGAACTTTTTGCCTCAGCCTCCCCAGTATCTTAAACTAGAGGAACCCACCTCCTGTCCAGCTATTTTTTGTTGCAAATTGGTTGGGTCAATTTTTGAACTCACCAGCCTCATGCTGAGCCACCACTTCAGATATCACATATAGGATATTTTTCACACTAGGTTTTGTGGCCCAGGTAGTTCTTTTGGCCTGTCATCTTGACAATTTGGGAAGCTCAGTTATATGGATTGTATGAGCTTCTGAATTGTAGACCCCCCTCAGCACTAGTGAGATACCCATATTTGAAGAATAAAAAAGGGCCAGATGATATACAGGCTCTTGGCACTCCAGCTGAGGGGATAGGATTCCTTAATGAGAACCTTTTAGTGAGCTATGATAGAAGGGTACACTACCAAAGGTTAAGAAAAAAAAAGGAAGACTTTGTCTTAGTAAATAATTGGTGAAAATTATTTCTATTAAAGTTTCTCCTCATTTTTACTTTTTATTTTTTATAGAGACAGAGACTTACTTTATTTCATACACTCAGTAAAGTTCAGTGGCATCTACAGATCACAGCAATCTCCAACTCCTGTGCTTAGTCATTTTTTTTTTCTCTCAGCCTCCTCAGTGCTGGGATTACAGATGCATACCACAAGGTTTGGTTATTATTTTTACTTTTGAACATGGATCTTTTGTTGAAAATTTTAACCTAGGTTATATGTCAACTGGAGAAATTATTCTCTCATAGGAAAATGTTTTTCCTACAACTCTATTAGTCAAGACTTCAGATGTTAAACAAGTCAGACCCTTTGATATCCTAGGTTGTAATGGTCACTCTAAACTGACCACACAGTGAATACTTGACTCAAGCCAACATTTTTATGCACACTAAAATATCAAGATTCTACACTCCACTGCTTATGTTTCACTTTTCAATCTGGGCCAATATTATTTTCCTCAATCAGTCCAAGTCCAGAGACCAGATATCTCCATGGAATACACCTACCCATGAGATCACCTGGCAGTCTTCTAAGGAACCTACTGCAAACGTGTACTTACTCATTGTTCCTTCCTCACAGTGGGAACCTAAATAATCTCCTCTATGTAGTCCTGTATTGCATCTGCCTACTGATCTTTCCTCATACCTTCACTCTTGGAAACTGTACCTAGCAACAAATTCTTTTCTTTTCTTCTTTCTTTTTTCCTCCCTCCCTCCCTCTCTCCCTTCCTTTCTTCCTTCCTTCCTTCTCCATATCTTTCTTTCATTATTTTTCATGAGAACAACTCTCACTGTCTTCCTCAGGCTAGATTGTGCAAGACCTCAGACTTGAACACAATGATATCCAATTCTAAGGTAGAAGTGTTCCTCCTGCCTCAGCCTCTGGAGGAGCTGGAAATATATATAAGGGACATAACACTTGACTACCTTTTCTTTTTGAGTAGAAACCCAGTGATAGATCAGGGATGCAATTTTATTTCTGTTGCTCAGCTTTGTCTCTAAAACAGGAGCTCAGGAGATCTGTTCAATTTGGCATCCCAGAGCATCAAAATATTATAATTATGTGTGGAATATATTATTGATCTCTACTTGAGAATTGAACATTTGGGGGACTTTGAGGATTGTCCAATCCTCAGGCCTTGTTGACATATAGGGAGTATTTCAGGACTGGTTTACATATCCATGGTTGGAGATCACCACAACTATGATGGATCTCTTCTACTTTACATCCTTCATGTTCACATGGATGGAGCTGGAGAATGTTCTTCTGAGCAAAGTATCACAAGAATGGAGGAAAAAGTATCCAATGTACACACCCCTATTGTGAAACTAATTTATAACTTTTATATGAAAGCTATAACCAAATAGCCTAAGAATATGGGGAGGGGGCAGGGAGAAGGGAGAGGAGAGTGGGAGGAGGGAGGAGGTTTATCTTATAGGGGTACAGGTGAATCTTTCTAAGAGTAGAATGTGAATGTTTTAAAGCAATAACTGAGAAAATGACATGAAGGCTGTGTTGACCAGTTCGATGGAAGCATTTCAGAATGCATGTGAAAACCCTACACTGTACCACAGAAGTGCATTAATGTACATAGTTAACATTCAATTAAAAAAAAGAAATTTTCATTTTTTATTGTGTATTATATGTGTAATCCAACATTACTCTTCAATGTACATTGTGGCCAAGAAACCAAAAGTATAGACACACCTAGGATGAAATACAGGATCAATGTAAATTTCAAGATAGGCTTATAATTCCCATGATCATCATAAATAACTTCAGATATGGATTACATGACTGGACACAATGTCTCACCCAGTTTTGAGAGGCCATTTTCACTGAGATACCTACTGTCTGATACAAGGCTATTCTAGAGAAAGAATTGAAACATCATGAAAAGTAAAACTAGGAATTGTGTGACATACCTTTTATGTCTGTCAGCTCATTCTCTGATCATTTGGCTCAATTTCTTGTTTTAAAACATCCCAGGGAAGCACCAGGTATAAAATACACTCTTCTGTTTCTTTACAAATCCGTGACTTGAAAAGGAAAGGATGTGTTGTTGAATCCCTTAGCCATGTTTACAAAATAAAATTTAGGATGCATGATGTGAGTGTGGAGAAAACATTCTGGAGTGTGGAGAAGCATGACTTGAGTGTTACCACTCTGTAACAGTTTAACCCAACAACAAACCTGGACAGCAGCTACACATGATTAAAAAAGAAATAAGATTAAACTTAAATATGGTAATCCAGGGTAACAACCATTGTGATATCATCCATGGTGACCTTGTCACTTCAACCTTTTCTGCTCACTTCAGCTGGTTTCCTGCAATTGTTTTCCTGAAGGTATTTCTTAGCCCTCCATCCACAAACAGAGAAGTGATCTCCCATTTGTGCCCTATTGGTTGCATTAATGGCTGAATTCCAGTCACTAGGCTTACACAACAGTTGAGATTTGTAGAGAAGTGGGACTCAAACTGCATTCCAGATGGTAAAACTACATAGAGACACTTAAGTAGGCAGTTTTTTTTTTTTTTGTTTTTTTGAGAGAGAGTTTGACTTTGTCACTCGGAGTAGAGTGCTGTACCATCATAGCTCAAAGAAACCTCCAAGGCCTGGGCTCAGGTGAATTTTTGACCTAATCCTCCCCAGTAGCTTGAAATACAGGCACCTGCCTAAGTGCTCAACTATTTTTTGTTGCAGATTAGTTGGCACCATTTTCCAACTAACCAACCTCATGGTGATCCCTTATTTCAGACATTGAATATTAGATATACTTGAAACTAGGCTTTGTGGCCAATGGTGTTTCTTCATGCCTCTCGTCTGGGAAATTTGGAAGGTTTAGTCAGTTGGATTATCTGTGGTTTTTTTTGTTATTTTTAAATCTTTCATACATAGATCATAAATACATTTATGCCATTATAGGATTGAATGTGATGATTATTTGTACAAATTGGAATGTTTACATCCTGTTCAACAACATAGCCTCACCACTTTTACCCTACTACAGGAATAAGAAATTTATTGTCTACACTTGATAGATCCAAATTGTACTTGCAATATGCTCCATAGGTATGGACCCCCTACCAAGCCTCCCTCCATAGACCCACACCCTTCCCTTACCTTATCCCTCCCCTTTTGAATTGGAGACCAGTCTCAGCCCTAGTGACATACCCATATTTGAAGAATAATAAATGGGAGATGTTATACAGGCTCCTAGCATGTCAGCTGAGAAAATAGGTTCACTTGATGAGAACACTTGAACTTTGCTGTGAGCTATGATAGCAGAATACCCTAATAAAGGCAAAAAAAAAAAAAAAAACACTCTGTCTCAATAAATAAATGGAGAAAAACTTTTGTAATGGATTTACTTCTCATTTTTACTTTTTTCTTTTATAGATTGGATACATACTTTACTTATCACACTTAATATGTTCTGTGGCATATATAGATCCCACAATCCTCCAACTCCTGGGCTTAGGTGATTTTCTTCTCTCAGCCTCCCGAGTAGCTGGGACCAAAGTATGCCACAATGTGTGGCTATTATTTTTACTTTTCACCATGGATTTAGTGTTGAAAATTTTTCTCTAGATTAGAAGTCAACTGGAGAAATAATTCTCTCATAAGAAATATTTTTTTTACAAAACCCCCTAGAAGTAAAGACTCTAGATTTCACACAACCATTTGGTATCAATAACCATTTGGTATCTTAGATTCTTTGGTCATTTTACTGCCCACATAATGAATTCTTCACTAAAGTCTGGTTTTTTTATGCACACTACAATGTCCAGATTACGAATTTCACCCATTCTGTTTCACTTTTCCTTCTGAGCCATTATTTCCTTGCCCCAATCAGTTCAAGACCAGATACTAGACATCTCTGGATGAACCCTATGCATGACATCAACTAGCAGTCATTTAAGGAACTATCTGCAAATGAACTTGTCCTAACTCATTATTCCTTCCTCATCCCATGAACTAAAATAAATCTCCTCCTTTATGTAGTCCTGTATTGCCTCTGCCTAATGACATTTCCTTATACTGTCACTCTTGGAAACTATAAGTAGCAAATGTTCTTTCTTTTCTCCCTTCCTTACTTCTTCCTTCCTCCCTCCCCTCTCCCTCCCTTCCTTCCTTTATTTTCTTTCTTCTCTCTTTCCTTCTTTCTCCATATCTTTCTCACATTATTTTTCATGACAGTGACTCTCACTCTCTTCCCCAGGCTAGATAGTTCAAGATGTAAGCCTTAAGCACAATGACATATAATTCTAAGGTGGAAGTGATCCTCCTGCCACAGCTTCTGGAGGAGTTGAAAATATTGGTAAGGAATACAACACGTGATTACATTTTTCATTTGAGTAGAAACCTAGTGGGAGATCAAGGCTGAGGTTGTCTTTCTATTTCTCAGCCTTGTCTCTAAAACAAGAACTCAGGGAATGTGACAAATTTAGCTTCCCAGGGTATTGAAATATTGTAGTCATGCATGGAATATGTCATTGAGATCTACTTAAGAATTGATCATATGGGGAACTTTGATGATTGTCCAATCCTCAGGGCATGGTGACACATAGGGAGTATGTCAGGACTGGTTTACATAACCATGGTTGGAGATCACCACAACTATGCTTGCATCTCTTTTCTACTCAACAGGTTTCATTACTTATTGTGTATTATACATGTGATCTAACATTACTCTTCTATGTGCATTGTAATTAAGAAACCCAAAGTATAAATACCCCTAAAACAGAATTCAGGATTAATTTAAACTTCAAGATAGGCTGATATTTCCTATGATCATTATAAATAAATGCAGTTATGGATACACTATTGGACACAGTGCCTCCCAAGATTAGGAGAGAGAAACTCCAGTCAGACACCTACGGCCTGATATAAGCCTATTGTAAAGAAAGAACCTAAACATCATGAAAAGTAAAATTGGGAATTGTGTGACACACAATTAACATCTGTCAAATTAGTGTCTGATCATTGGGCTCAATTTCTTGTTCCATGAGATTCCAGGACAAAACTAGGTATAAAACACACTCTTCCATTTGATTATAAATACATGACTTCAACAGAAAAGGATGTGTTGTTGAATCCTTTGGCCATGGTTACAAAATAAAATTTAGGATGAACGACTTGAGCATGGAGAAAATGTTCCCAATCTCTGTAACAGTTTGAACTCAACAATAAACTCGGGCAGTAACTAAGCATGCTTAAAAGAAATAAGATTAACCTTAAAGATGGTATCCCATGGCAACACCCATTGTGATGTCATCCCTGGTTGTTATGTCCCACACAGAAGAGATAAAATTGTACCCCACTTCTGATGCTATCAAACAATAGAAATTTATTAATAATTTTATACACCTGCACACAGGGCTAATGCCTCTGAAAAGCTTGCAGCAGAAATAAAAAATCAAAAGGGTTATTTAGTGTTAATATTTGCTGATGAAAACAATCTCACTAATGCAGAAGCCAAAATGTCTTCATTTGCCAGTCATCCAACTCTGGACAGCTCAGCATAGCTAAGGGTTTAAAGGGTAATGGGTTGGTTCACAAGATGGGGGTCAAACAAGGGATACATAGTTCAAAACAAGTTGAGAAATCTTCCAAATTTCTCAGGAGTAGTTGAGAATGTTGCCAAAGAACTGAGGACTTTGCACAAGCTTTTTCTGGACTCAGCATCTCCCAGCATGCTTCCTTATCTTGAGGTGTTTTTCTTGGAACTACACCCTTATGTGAAATTAGAAAGGCTTAAAGGAGGTTTCTATTTTTGGACGTAGTGGCTCAGTTACTACAGGAGCTTGTTCATCAGAATGGTGACCATGTAGTGATTTCATCCTGGGAAGTCATTAGATCCAGGATTCTAGTCTAAGATACTCACTAGACTTTTCTGCTCACTTCAGTTGATATCCTACAAGTTTTTTATCCAGGAAATTTTTTGACCTCCATTCACAGACAGAGAAGTAATCTCCCATTCATTTTTTATGGATTATATTAAAGTTGAGATTCCTTTCATTAGGCTTACTTAAAAATTGAGATTTTGTACAAAAGCAACACTCAAGTTGCATTCCAGACAGTAAACCTTCATAGAGACTGTTAAGTCGGATGCCCTTTTTTTCTCATTTTTTAAAATTTTTTATTAGATCATAATTGTGTACATTAATTCTATCATAGGATACAGTGTGTTGTTTCCATATGCAGTTTGGAAAACTCTCATCCAAATGGCTAACATAGCCATCATGTCTATCTCATAATTTTTGTGTTAAGACATTTATATTCAAACTTTAGACGTATATTTGGGGTATATTCACATGTACCCTAATAGAATAAATTATAGGCTTTATCCCCACAATATAATTATTTTCACCAATCTTCCCTCCTCCCCTCCCCTTTCCCCTTTCCCCATAGTATAGGGCTTCATTTAAATTGTATTTTCCTAAGATAGCTAACAATTAGTTTCATAATAGTGTTGAGTACATTGGATACTTTTTATTCCATTCTTGAGATACTTTGTTAAGGAGGACATTTTCCAGCTCCTTCCATGTAAACATGAAGGAGGCAAGGTCACCATCTTTCTTTGGGGCTGTATAGTACTCCATGTTGTACATACACCACAATTTATTGATCCACTTATGGGTCGATGGGCACTTGGGATTCTTCCATGACCTAGTGATTATGAAGTGGGCTGCAATGAACATTCTGGTACAGATATCTGTATTATAACGTAATTTGTGGTCTTCTAGGTATATACCTAACAGTGGAAATACAGGATCAAAAGGTATATCTATATTTAGATCTCTGAGTGTTTGCCATATGGTTTTCCAAAAGGGACATATCAGTTTGCATTCCGACTAGCATTGTAGTAGTGTTCCTTTTCTCAACATCCCCTCCAGAATCTGTGATTTTGGGATTTTGGGGTATGTGCTAATCTAACTGGTGTTAGATAATATCTCAGAGTGGTTTTGATTTTCATTTCTCTGATGATTAATGGTGGTTAGTTTTTTTTTCATATGTCTATAGGCCATGTGTCTGTCTTCTTCAGAGAAGTTTCTCTTTAAGTCTCTTGCCCACCCTGCAATGGGATCACTTGCTCCTATACTTTAGTTCTCTGTGGATTCTGTTCATAAGACCATTGTCAGAAGCATAACCAGCAAATAACTTTTCCCATTCTGAGGGTTGTCTACCTACTTTTCTTACTGTGTTCTTGGCCTGTGCAGTAGTTTTTTAATTTGAGGAGCAGGTCCCACTAGTATATTTTTGATATTGCTTCAATTGCCCAGGGGGCCCTCCTCATAAAATTGACATCCAGGCCTTTTCTTCAAGAGTTTCCCCTACACTTTCTTCTAATGTTTTTATAGTTTCATGTCTTAAATTTAAGTCTTTAATCCAGTGAGAGTCTGTCTTAGTTAGTGGTGACAGGTGTGGGTCCATTTTCAGTTTTCTGCATGTCGGTAGCCAGTTCGTCCAGCACCGTTTGTTGAATATGGAATCTTTCCCCATTCAATGTTTTTAATTGACTTGTCAAAGATCATATACCAGTAAGTAGCTGGGTTCAGCTTTTGGTTCTCTGTTTTATTCCATACATCTACCTCTCTGTTTTTATGCCATAACCATGCTTTTTTGATTACTATTGATTTATAATATAGTCTACTGTCTGGTAGTATGATCCCCCCTGCTTTGTTTTTGTTTCTTTTTTTTTTTATTGAGTGATAACTATGTACATTAATGCACTTCTGGGGTACAGTGTGGGGTTTTCACATGCAATCTGAAATACTTCCATCACTGGTCAACACAGCCTTCATGTCATTTTCTCAGTTATTGCTTTAAAATGTTCACATTCTACTCTTAGAAAGATTCACCTGTACCCCTATAAGATAAACCTCAGAAGTGATCCCTCCAAACCCCCTCCCTACACACTTTCCCCGTCCTTTTTCCCTTCCCCCTTCCCACATTCTTAGGCTACTTGGTTATAGCTTTCATATAAAAGGTATAAATTAGTCTCATAATAGGGGTGTGTACATTGAATACTTTTTCCTCCATTCTCATAATACTTTGCTCAGAAGAAAATTCTCCAGCTCCATCCATGTGAACATGAAGGATGTAAATCCTCCATCCTTCTTAATGGCTGCATAGTATTCCATGGTGTACATATACCACAGTTTGTTGATCCATTCATGGGGCTTCACTTGGGCTTCTTCCATGACCTGGCTATTATGAATAGGGGTGTAATAAACATTCTGATACAAATGTCTTTGTTGTAATGCGATTTTTGGTCAACTGGGAATATACCCAACAAAGGAATTGCAGGGTCAAATGTCAGGTCTATTTTTAGTTCTCTAAGTGTTCTCCAGATGTCTTTCCAAAAGGAACAAATTAGTTTACATTCCCCAGCAATGTAGGAGTATTCCCTTTTCTCCACATCCAAACCAGCATCTCTAGTTTGGGGATTTTGTTTATATGGGCTAATATCACTGGAGTTAGATGATATCTCAGAGTAGTTTTGATTTGCATTTCTCTGATGATTAAGGATGGTGAGCATTTTTTCATATATCTGTAGGCAGTACGCCGGTCATCTTTGGAGAAATTTATCTTCAAGTCCCTTGCCCATCCTGAGATGGGATCACTTGTTTTCTTCTTGCTAATATGTTTAAGTTCTCTATGGATTCTGGTTCTTAAACATTTGTCGGACACATAAACTGCGAAAATCTTCTCCCATTCTGATGGGTGTCTGCTTGCCTTACTTACTGTGTTCTTGGCTGTGCAGAAGCTCTTTAGTTTGATCAGGTCC
>CAUYTI010004579.1:0-10926 GCA_963575145.1 Galago senegalensis | reverse complement strand
GCAGGCCCTAGATGACATCCCAGGCATCCTTACACTGTTGTACCCAGAATTTCCCTGAGTCCCCGAACCCACGAAGGGACAAACCGAGACACACTCCAATGTAAAAGCAAGAGGCAAGCTTTATTTAGCAAGCTCGAGCTCAGACCCTCTCTTGGCAAACATACCAAGGAAGGCCCGGAGCCTAGGGGGTTGGAAAGTTTTATAGGGTACAGAAAACAAGAAGGGTGAAGAAGGGTGGGGTACATTTTTGATTGGTGGTCGGGGTATGGGGAAGTAGGGGTGATTGGTGGTCGGGTTTGGGGAAGTACGGGGAGGCTCTGGATTGGTACAGGTATGAGGGGTGGGGGATTTCCTAACTGGGATCTTAGGGTGGTATGAAGCAAGAAGGGTGGGGAGCATTTCTGATTGGCTGACTGGGGTGCTTGATTTCGGGGAAAGGCCAGGGTTTTGGGGAAGCTGAAGCTTATTATCTAAGATGGCAGCGGGGGCTTAAAATGAGGAACAGAACTTAGGCAGTAAACAACAAAATGGTGCTGGTCTGGCCCTCTCAACACAATGAGGGGAGGGAGGCTTGACACGAGGAAGAGAGGGTGGCTGTGTGACCACTGAGGCGGACGGGAGCGATACAGCCCCAAGTCAGGTGGTGAACAGCTTCCCACAAGACCCCTGGAGGGAGCACCACCCTGACAACACCTTCATTTTGGTACAGTGAAATGGATGTTGAACTTTGGGATTCCAAAACAGTGAGAGAATGAATTTTTATTATTTTAAGCTGCTGAGTTTGTTATGCAACAAGCTATGGCAGCCACAGGAAAGTAAGAGAGATTTGTATAGTTCCCCCATTTTAAAGATGAGGAACCTCAGGCACAAGAGTTTAAGTAGCTTGTTCAAGGACACACAGCTAATAGGTGGTGACATACAAAAAAAAAATATATATATATATGTATATGCATGCACACACACATATATATATATGGTTTTTGTTTTTTTTTTTAAAAAGCAAACTCTATGGACTTAGTGTTAAATGTCAACTAACACCTCACTGAATTTCCAGAGAGAGTAGGGCATGGGGAATTGTGGCCACAAAGTGTGCAGCCGGCCATATGTCAGCACCAGAAGCTACCGTCATTCACATTCTCTATACCAGATCTTTCACTTTCTCAAGAGTTGCCTGAAATATGTACTTTTATTTCAGATCTCCTGATTTTGTGATGGTGGCCCAAGTTAAAAAACACTGGCAATGACAACCCTGACTGGAGCTGTCCAAACAGGCTCATGAGCTACTAATTTGCCCGCCTGGATGTGAGAGGTTGCACGCCCCCCCCCACTCCCACCCCCAGTGCTAGTGTATCGCTTTGCTAGGCTGCCATGACAGACTATCACAGGCTGCGTGGCTGAAACAGGGCAAACTTATTTTCTCACAGTTCTGGAGGCTGGAAGTTCAAAGTCAGTACCATCTTTTCTTCTGGGGTCTCTCTCCTTGGCTGTCCTCTTCCTCTGTTGGTGTGTGTTTCTGTGTCCTAATCATCTTATTATAAGTGGACTAGTCATGTCAGGTTAGGGCCCCTCACATGAACTCATTTTATTTTAAATTACCTCATTACAGGCCCTGTCTCTGAGTTTAGTCACATTATAAGGTACTTGAGATTAGAACTCCAATATATGACGGGAGGACTCAATTCAGCCCATCATTCTTAACTACCAATAGTTTATATATTTAAACAGTTCAGCAGACCTGCCATGCTCTTGGAAGCAATGATTTTTCTCTGCTTTGCCCTTTTTTATTCCCTTTATTAACTGGAAAACAACAATTTGCTATAATGAGTCACTCAGAGTCAAGGAACACCAAATCCATCATCACTGTTTTTATTTTTTGCAAATGATTAAATATCACTTTCTTTCCATTTATAGCATAATCTAAGTGACAACCTATCCATCAGCCTATCTGCCTATGTTTAACTACAGCACTTTGCATTCATTATTCCCCTCTTACATCATTCTTCTAAAAAGAGGAATAACTTAATTCTGCCTCTCGACAGCAGAGGAATTAAATGGCGAGCCATAAAGATGAGTGTTTCTCTGAAAAAACAAAACGCCAACTGCAGATCTATAAAATCAAGCCCGCAGTATGTCACCCCCAAACCAAGATATACAAGGACAAGCTGCTGGGAAATTTCTCTCCTTTCACAAAGTGGAAAAAATCTTCTAACCTCAAATACAATCTGCCAAAGGGGACAATTACTTTTGGGGAGCAATTTGGCAAAAGTTAAAGACAAAAGGGATTCAGGAATTCTACTGCCATGTGTGATAGAGAGCTTTGACTCTACATTTTCATCTGCAACTTATACTATTGAATGGGTTTTGCACGGCTTTCAGAACACACACACACACACACACACACACACGCATCTTTGAACCCACGTGGGATGGACAGTGATACCCACTGACAGTGTCGTCCTGGGGCTGGGTTAACGCTCCCTGAAGTCCACAGACATCTGGGCTTCCTGTTCATCACTGAATATCACATGTGTTCATTACACTGATGGTGTCACTTTCACTAGACAGAATGAGTGGGGCAGATGATGAACATCCTGGAGGCCTTAGAAAGACCCACATGCTCCAGAGTATGGAAAGATTCAGGGCCCTGCACTTGAGCTCACCAGCCAGCAGGGCATCCTCAGACTTCACTGGCAACTTGCTTCATCCAATACCACAAGGAAGGAAGCACATTGTCTGTTGGGCTTTGGAGAGTTTTAGAGGAAACACATTTCAAACTCAGAAACATAGCACTGCCCCACATACTGTGTGTCAGGCATGGCTGCCGGTTTTGAGTGGGGACAATCACAGGAGGGGACACCTTGACTGAGGGCTGCTGCTGCTGCCCTTCTGGAGCTACACCCGGGAGTCCAGACACAATGCGGGTCCTGCTCCCAGATCGCGAGTGAGAATGCCCCAGTGCTACGCAAGCCTCTTTCTGTGAGCAGTGCAGTCCACAGCAGAGACATGGGCTCTAGGATTCCTATTCACCTGAGGCTGAGATGGCCTCTACCCCATCGCCTGTCCTGTGTCACCTCCTTCCATAGGTGCCAGCTCCCACCCCACTCTGAACACCTGCTCCATCCTCCGTGGCCCCACCCTCTTCCCCCTCAGGTGTTTCTCCCTGTAGCTGTCTTGTAGTTCTTATCCTTGTGAGGCTCACATGGAGGAAGAACCTAAACCAACACACCTGGTTTAAAACATAACTGGTTTACTCCGACATCTAAGTAAAAGGACAATGATGATATAACGTTTATACTCAATTCATCTGGAACTTTGAAATAAGGAATACATTTGTCTGCAAGGTGCTCAGACAGATACTATTTTCCAAAATTTAACAAGCATTTGTTTTTGGCTAGATGCTCTTTTAAGTACTTTTCATTATCATTTCATGCTAACATCTACTTTATGAAATAGTAATCATAGTATCCCTCTTCTCACAGCATAAATAAAGGAGACATGAGGAGTATAGGTATCTCTCCCCGAGGGTACACAGATAACAAAGACGGAGGCAACAACAAATCTTTCTTGCTGCCGTTTTAACATTATTATAATAAAACGAATCCTGTTTTATCCAAACTCAATTACTGCCTTTTGAACTTTTAGTAATAACTTTGAATGCTATACTTGGCTGTCTGCTGGTTTCTCATCTTCTTTTCCTTCCCACCTCTGGAATCATCTGCAGTTCATTTGAGTCTAATTCTGACCTCTGCAAAAGTTTTTCATGTCATCTGACCCACCAAATGCCATACCTGACCCCTTGCTACAGCCCCGATGGTATTTTAAAACACAGCCAACCAGCTCAGCGCATGTAGCACAGTGGTTACAGCGCCAGCCACATACACCAAGGGTGGCGGGTTTGAACCTGGCTCAGGCCAGCTAAACAACTGCAACAAAAAATAGCCAGGCGTCCTGGCAGGTGCCTGTACTTCCAACTACTTGGGAGGCTGAGGCAAGAGAATTGCTTAAGCCTGAGAGTTTGAGGTTGCTGTGAGCTGTGATGCGACAGCACTCTACCCAGGGTGACAGCTTGAGACTCTGTCTCAAAAAGAAAAAACCCAGACCACTCGGGTGGGTGCTTATTACAAGTTGAAATAGCACAGCTAGCAGTTTACTCACATCAGTGCAAAGATATGATGTCTGTTCTGTTTCTTCTCTGAACACCTGGCAGTTGTATGAAATCTTTTAGATATTTTTTAATATTTTTTTTCCTGTGATTCACATTCCTGCAATGCCAGATGTCTCACAAAGAGGGACTAGGAGCTCCAGAAGTGAGGCATTTGGGGACAGTTTTCTGCCGTCCCCTGGAATCTCTCCTGTCCTCAGATGACACGCACACCTGAAGGCGTCCTTTGCCCACTGTGTTACTGGCGTAGCCTGATTGGTACGATGCTTTACAGCTTTGCCGTATCTGTGCTCCTGCAATTGATCCGCTGTCCTTAAATTCCATCTCACTTTTCAAGAGCACCCTGGGAATTCAGCTAAAATATATCTGCAGACAGATAGATTTCATCATTATAGAACAATCCATCACATATTTACTTCTCTTAAAACCCAGGCATCTCCCTCCACATGTGACTTTAGAAGGGCTTCACGTTTAACTGAGTTGTCGTATTTCCAAACTGAGATGGTATGTTGATGGTGGCTATTTGCACAGTGTCAAATTTGTTAAGATGCAAAAACATTTTCCACAACTCATTTTCCTGTAATTTCCAGGCAAGAGTTAGTCAGCAGAGGAATTCATGCAGGATTCCTAAAAACACAGTGAAGGAGGAGAAACCTGCCAGTCTCTGAAGCTCATCCTGACAGACGTAGAGAACTGGTTTCCAGCGTGTCCTCGTTCTGTGGACCACATGCCCAGGTTGTCATCCCACGGTTGGCCCTGCTTGGCCTCCAGCAGCCCCAGACTCACCACCACATGCTGAGCTGCCCCTCTACAGAGAGGTGACTGTTCTTCATAGACTTTTCCGCCACATTTTCTTTTTGTCCCACTCTGGCAGCTGCATGTGACTGGTTTCCCAGATTCCTTCACCTTGTCCACCTGGAAGCTGCTTTGCCCTGTGGCACAGCCTAATGCCTCCAGAGGCCTTGCTAGTGACCCTTCCCCGATCTTCTGACTTCCCTTTCCGTTCCATTCATTCTTGGCTTCAGCATACTTGTAAAGTCTTACCCTTACAATAACTTCTCTTAACTTTGCAACTTTCAGTTTGTGGGTTTACTTGACATATATCTCAGGTATCTGAATAGGCCCCTACCTCCCTTCTTAGAATCCTGGGTGACAGGTACCTAACCCAGTGCTTATCTGTGGCAACCATCCAGCATCTTCTTAGTAATAATGACTATCTCATGGAAAGGAGAAGTGTATTGTGGCAATGCATAGTGCCTAGGTAATCAGCGCAGAGGTAAGCCTAGATCATCTTCAAGAAACTAAGGTAGAAGTAAGAGAGTCTAATGAGTTTAAATCCCTATGGTTATACATACACTAGATTTTACATTATAGGGACCCTAGAATCCCTGGTCCATTATATTACAATAACAAATACTCTCTTCCCAAGGTTTAGTGAATTAAAACAGACAAAAAAAAAAAAGAGTTTGGTTTTGTCTTGTGTTAATGCCCCATGTTTATTGTGGGTATTCGGAGGGCCTCTGCTCCACGAAGTCGCTCAGAGACATAGCAGAATGGAGCAGCCACTGTCTTTAATGTGTGTAGTCACTTTGAAGAGAAAAAAGACATCTCTGGATGTCCAATATATGCTCCTGCTCCATAAGTAGCATTTCTAATATTGCTGGGTGGAACACAGCCTGGGAGCTACTGGTCCCACCCACTGCTTCACTACCAGCCTCAGCCAGGCTGTGAGAGTTTAGTCTTTAGCTGCACAGAATTCTGACCTAGAGTCCTCATTTGGCCCTGCTGCTGAGAGCACGCTATTCTAAGCCAATAGGGAAGAAATAGTGGGGCAGGGGTGGGAGAGGGAGATATCAGGAGTCTTCAAAGAGTAGTGGGTGGAGGGAATATTTGGATGTCAGATTTTATTTATATTCCCTGTGAGGAGGAGTGGCAGGTGGACAGTCTCTGATTTTTCAGCCAGAAATAAGAAGTCATGTCGTATTTTTCACTCAACTCAGAAGTTTAACACACCACTTACATACGGTAAATTTATTCCCCAGTCATGTTGGGGCTTCAAAAAGTAGAAGGAAGAATCCCTCTCACATTAGAAGGATATAACCCGTTTCCTTTGTGACTATTCCTCAAAGCCAGGCAGGTTTACAATAGCCAAATATGTGAAAATCGGGCAATTATCAGGTAATTCCTTTCCAGAAACAAAATTGTACTACGAAGTTGCTGCTCTCCGAGCCTGTTTACAGTTGGACTTTTCTGGCTTGGCTACTTTCCCAGAGACACCTCCCCACCCACCCCCTTAACTGGAGCTGGCTGAGAAAGGAGGCGGCACCACCCTCCAGCACCTGCAGCCCCAGCTGGGAGAAGGCCTCTCTTGCTGGGAAGGGCTCTTCAAATTGGCCTCTCGCATCCCACACTTGGTCAAGTTTCTCTAGGACGTCCAGGCTTGGGTAAGAAAATAAATGGATTCACAGTTGTTCTGGGCGTCTCCCTTGTTTCTTTGCATTGGTTCCTTTATTTTGTTGTGGTTTGCTTTGCTTCCTTGAAGGCAGTGGGCCTCAGGACAGCTTTAGGGGTTCTTTAGTCGCCAGGAATGCTGGTGACACCTGAGAAAGGCAGGCTTCCAATCTGCTGTTGGGGGAGACAGTACAGGTGGGGAGGACCTGCCTGAGGAGAGGAACACAACTGCACGAGTGCCAGGCACTGCCGATTTGGGAGGGGCTGAAGGCGGAGTATGAAACCTTTCCTGGGAGGTTTCTGGCTTCCCCTCTGTTGGCTTTTTCACATGCAAACTTCTGGAAAGAGCAATAGAATTCTGGTTTCAACTTTCCCTGGGCCCCTGAGGGAATCAGTAGCCGCCACGTGCAGATGTGAAGGCATATGTGACAGGGCAAAGCTGGGCAAACCAGGGGAAGAGACTGGGCGCAGGGGAGGACCGCAGACCCCCACACCGGATTCCCCGCAGAAAGTTCTAGAGCAGGGACAGCTCTGCGGGGGACTCACGTTTGTTTTCCCGAGTACACAACACAGCACATTGAGGAAAGAAAGCAAACAGCAAGGAAAGAACGTGGATTGAAAGATTCTCACGAGGTCCCAGCAAACGAGTCAAAAGAAGGGTGCGGGGGTCGAAGAGAGCTGAGCACTCGCCCCCGCTGGGCCGAGGGAGGGCAGAAGAGCCACCTCTGTCCCCTCATCTCTGGGAATCTGAGACGCCAGCCAAGCGCCAAGGAAGCGGTTTGCTACAAAGGAGTTTCAGAAAAGCTAATTTGGGGATACTGTCTCTGCCCCAGCGTCTTTTTCCGGAATGGCCACCGCGGCCCTGGAGGGACGCTCCGACCCCGCGCACTCCCAGGCTGGCATCGAAGGGTGCGAGGTCCCCGCCCTCAGAGTCCCTTCCCTGCACGCTGGCTCCACCTGCCCCGAGGGGCTGGGGCGGGGCCTGTGCTGCGGGGCGGGGTCGGAGGTGAATCCCGGGGACGCAGGGGAAAGGGGTCTGCGTGGGGGACAGTTCAGGAGCAGAGTTGCCGGAGCGGATACGGAGCACCCTCAGAGGCGATTGGGGATGAGGAGAGAGAGATGGGCCTGCGAGGAGGGCGGACTGGGGTCCTGGCACAGGTGGGGTGGGTGGGGCCCAGGGACAGGGTGAGGGATTCGTCTGCACCAGCCACAAAGGCGGGGTGGGGGTGGGGGTGGGGATTCTGTCCCCGCCCTGGAGTGAGCAGAGACTCAGGACAGGGCAAGCAACCTGCGCAAACCTTGGGGAAGCAGCCCAAGGGCCCACTTGACTGCCCTCCAGGACCCCAGGGGCAGCTGCCTCAAGCTGGGACCAGCTGCAGATGCGCTGGGAATGTGTGGCCTGCCTTTGACCGTGAGCGTGTAGCCTGGAACCGGGCGTGCTGTCCCTCCAAGGTGAGGCAGGAGCTGACATCTAAAGCCTTGGAGTTTGGCCTTTGGGAAGTTCCCCCCATCTCTGGGTAGGTCCAGGCTCTGGAACTCTGAACTTAGAGCTTATCTGGGAATATGGGAGGGCGCAGGTCACACAGGGAGCGCCGGCACAGGCTCCTCATCCCTGGATGGAAAAATCCTGCAAGGAGTCCTGAAGCATTTGGGGCAAGTTTGGCCTCATGCCTCTCGACGGGGAGCCCTGGAAGTGGATAAGAAGGCCGGGCTGAGGGGCTGAGGGAGACATTAAGCTGAGCGTACCCAAATCCCACGCCCTATCCCTGGTCAGCCAAACTGTGGTCCTGGGCAAGGCGGGCTCCTGCCTTGTCCTGGCCCCAGCCCTTGGGGCTTGCCCTGCCCCATCCAGGACACTCTGTGTGGATGGGAGATGGAGCGAACCCTGGGTTCCAGCTCTGCAAACCTGGGGCTCCACTCCAACTGTGGGGCAGACCCAAGGCCCAATTCGGCCCCAACCATGAGATCCGAGGACCTGAAGAAGACTGAGCTTCCCACAGTTGTGTCTACAGAGAACTTTTCCTTCAGTCCTCTCCGCGGAGAGAACGCGCAGGTTCTTGGAGTGGAAGGAACGCACTGGGCACATACAGGGCGCCCAAATCCCCTTGGAGAGCAGCTGGTATTAGGAGGATGGTTATTTTTATTTTGCACATCTACTGCCCAGGTGGCTGCAGGGATTCGGCCCCATCCAGGCAGGAGGCAGATGTCAGAGGGTAGGTGCATGCTGGTGGAATCCAGGCTCTGCACCCTGGAACAGCCAGCAGTGGGTTTCCCATCAGGTCTCAAGAGTGAAAAGCTATCCTCCTGCAAAGCTTTCAGCAGGGACACATTGGACAGGACATCGCTAAGAGAAATGGAGAAGTTTCACGGTGTCCAAACTCACTAGGACACAGCCTTCAGTTCCCTGTACATCTGCCTTCACTGAAGCTAAAAGTGCCGGGTCCACTCAACCCAAACAGCCCCAGGTCCACTCACTGAGCTTCAGTCTGCACCCTGTCTGGGGCTCTGTTTCCTCCTCCTCCTCCTCCTCTTCCTCCTTCTCCTTCTTCTTCTTTTTTTTTTTTTTTTGAGACAGAGTCCCACCACGTTGCCATCAGTAGAGTACTGTGGTGTCACAGCTCACAGCAACCTCAAACTCTTGGGCTTAGGCAAATCTCCTGCCTCAGCCTCCCAAGTAGCTGGGACCAGAGGTGCCCACCATAGTGCCGGGCTATTTTTTGTTGCAGTTGTTGTTTAGCTGGCCCGGCCGGGTTCGAACCCACCACCTTTGGTGTATGTGGCTGCAAATCACCCTGAGATATCACCTAACCCCAGGGAAAATAACCCACATCACAAAGTCCCTGAGTTCCAGATGCTGGCACGGGTGTGGAGAGAGAGGGACACTTTTACACTGTTGGTGGGACTGCAAACTAATGCAACTTCTTTGGAAGGAAGAATGGAGAATCCTCAAAGAACTCAAATTAGACTTTGCATTTGACTACACAGTCCCACTACTAGGCATCTGCCCAGAAGAAAAAATATCATTTTATCATATTGCCATAACCACTGTGGTACGGACACTGAGCCTCTGTTTTCTCTTTTTAAAATAACAGAAAAGAAAACGTCTCTAGCACCCTGCCAATGTCCCCTCCTAACTCATCTGTGTACACCCAGAGCTGCAGGGAGAACCAGGACACTATTTTTAAACTGGAAAGAGCATGTTTATGATACACAAGGCCTAGGGCTCAGCTTCATCCTGTCTGATGTACCAAAGTAAGAACTTCACATTTTGTTCTAACCTCTAGGAAGTATTTGGAGGGTCTTAAGCCAAAGATATGCACACCTTGTTTCACTGTTTTAAAGGCTGACTTTGGGCACAAGGAGAGATCAGACACTAAAAGCACAAGACTGGTAGTGGGGCAATTGGTTGGGGGCTCCTGCAGTTACTCAGATAGGAGGTGACAAGTGGGAGAAGGGGGGGAGTGTGGGTGGATGGAGGGAACAAAGGTGAACATCCCAAGAGAATGGAGGGGTGCTGTGGCCACGTAAGGGTCTGAAGTTTGCCTGTGGAGCAAGGGAAGGTTGATAAAGAATGCGGTGCTTGAGTTTCAGAAGGAGAAGAATTGATGGGAAAAGCCCAGGGGGGCCACTGGGAGACTGGTGAAGAGGCACCTAGAGGTCCATGGAAGAGAAAAGACTCAGAAAAGAGTCTTAGGCTGTGCAGATGGTGACTATAGGGCTTTTTACCAGGGGTCTGTGAGAATTCTAGTATTTTGTGGATTTCCAGGAAAGCCTTAGGCAGTTTTCTCTTTTTCCTCCTCACTTTACACAGGTCTTCTGGATGTTTGCGTGTACGTGTGTAAAATGTACCTGCTACATATTTTCTGCTCAGGGGGAATTGGTTCAATCTGCCACTTCAATATTGTGTAACTGCCTCATGATGAGTTGCCTTATAAGTGGTTTTCAGGAAATCCAGAGACAGTACTAATCAGAGCCAGTATTCACGTGATATCACCTTGTGATAAGTAAGACCATTTCATCAAATCTTCTGTATAGAGACCATATCCCTTATCTCCACATAAGTTTCATTAACAAAAGTTCCTACCTCTGTTATGCTTTAAGATGCTGTTCACTGTCATTTCAATGAAGGATTTTAAAGCTGCCTTAACAAGAATCAGGAAGATGATGAGTTAGGGAATGGTGCCAACTGTATATGCTGTGACTGTAACCCTAGATAGCCTTTCTGTTATTCTGTTTTTTTTTTTTTTTTTTTTTTTTTTTTTTGCCGGGGCAAGGTTTTAACACCCAAACAAGGGAGTTGGGGGCCCCCCCCC
>CAUYTI010004577.1:0-19620 GCA_963575145.1 Galago senegalensis | reverse complement strand
CTGGTTTGGAGAACAGGGTGATATTTGCTTGGCAGAATGTGCTGGGAAATATTCCTTCTTTTTCTATATTTTGGAAAAGGTTGTATAATATAGCCACTGGTTCCTCTTTAAAGGTTTGATAGAATTTGGATGTGAAGCCATATGGTCCTGGACTTTTCTTTTTTGGGAGATTTCGTATAGTTGATGCTATTTCAGTGATTGATATGTCTATTCAAGATTTCTAATTCTTTCTGATTGAGTCTAGGAAAGTGGCATGTTTCCAGATGTTGGTCCATTTCCTTCAGATTTTCATATTTCTGGGAATAGAGGGTTTTTTTAGTGATCATTGAGGACTTTTTTAATTTCTGAGGTGTCTATTGTTATTTCTCCTTTATTGTTTCTGATAGACAATATTAGAGATTTTACTTTTCTGTTTCTGGTTAGGTTGGCCAAAGTTTTATCAATTTTATTAATCTTTTCAAAAAACCAACTTTCTGTTTCTTTGATCCTCTGAATGATTCTTTTGTTTTCACTTTCATTTAATTCTTCTCTAATTTTGGTTATTTCTTTTCTTCTGCTGTGTTTGGGGTTGGAATGTTCTTCCTTTTCCAGTTGCTTGAGATGATCCATTAAGTTGTTGACTTATTCTTCTTCTGTTTTCTTGATGAAAGTTTCCAATGCTATAAATTTTCTTCTTAGGACTGCCTTTGCAGTATCCCACAGGTTTTGATAATTTGTGTCTTCATTATCATTTTGTTCCAAAAATTTGGTGATTTCCTTCTTAGTCTCATCTTTGATCCAGCTATCATTCAGCCTAAAATTATTTAGTTTCCATGACTTTGTTTGAGTATGAAGATTCCTGTTGCTTATTGAGTTCAACTTTTATTCCATGGTGGTCCAAGAAGATACAAAGAATAATTTCTGTTCTTTTAAGTTTGCTGAGGTTAGACTTGTGTCCTAAGATATGATTTTGGAGGATGATCCATTGACTGATGAGAAGAATGTATATTCAGTTTTATAGGACCAAATGGTCTATAGAGGTCTGTTAAGTCTATTTGTTCTAGGGTCAGGTTTAAGTCTACTATTTCTTTGTTTAGTTTCTGCTTGGAGAATCTATCCAAGACTGGCAAAAGGGTGTTAAAATCTCCAACTATTATAGTACAGGAAGATATTAAGTTGTTCATATCCATTAGGGTCTGCTTTATAAATTGAGGAGCATTTTAGTAGGGTGCCTAAATGTTAATTATCAAAATCTCTTCATATTGGGTATTTCCCTTGACAAATATGTAGTGACTCTCCTTATCTTTCTTTATCTTTGTGGGTTTAAAGCCAATTACATCTGCAAATGAAATTGCAGCCCCTGCTTTTTTCTGATTCCCATTTGCTTATATTATAGATGTTCATCCCTTTACCCAAGTCATTTTTATCCTTCAAGGTAAGATGAGATTCTTGGATGCAACACATATCTGGTCTGATTTTATGTATCCAGTCAGCCAACTTGTGCCTCTATAGAGGATAATTTAAAACATTCATATTAATTGAGAGAATTGATAAGCCTGGTAGTGTATTGGGTGTCATGTTTTGCAAATGTCCACTGGACATTTTCAATCCTTTCACCACTGTGGAAGTTGGATTTTGTTCAAAAATTTCTGAGTGAGTTTACTTTGGTGGTAGAGCATTGTGCTGGTCATTGTGGATGATGGGTCTGAGAATATCTTGGAGAGTGGGTTTAGTTATGGAAAATTTCTTCAACATGTGTATATCATTAAAGTATTCAATTTCTCCATCACAAATGAAACTCACTTTAGCTGAATACAGGATCCTTTGCTGAAAGTTGTTTTGTTTTAGTAGATTGAAGGTCACTGACCATCCTCTTCTGGCTTGAAATGTTTTGGCTAAGAGATCTGCGGTCATTCTGATATTTCTTCTTTTGTAGGTGATGCTTTTCTTATGTCTGGCCACATGCAGAATTTTCTCCCTCATCTTAACTTTAGCAAAGTTAATCACAATATTTCTAGGAAATGGTTTATTTGGATTGAGTCTTGTAGGGGTTCTGAAACTATCTACTATCTGAATTTCTATATCTCTTATAATGCTTGGGAAATTCTCCTCCATAATCTCTTGGAGTAGAGCATCTATACCTTTAGACCCCATGATCATGTTGCTTTTATTCCAGGGATGCAGGATTGGTTCAACACATGAAAATCTATAAATACATCACATAAATAAAATAAAAAACAAAGACCATATGATTCTCTCAATTGATACAGAAAAAGCTTTTGATAATATCCAGCATCCTTTCATGATCAGAACATTTAAGAAATAGGCATAGAAGGGATATTTATTAAACTGATAGAGGCTGTCTACAGCAAACCCACAACCAACATCATATTGAATGAAATAAAATTGAAAACATTTCTACTCAGATCAGGAACCAGGCAAGGATGTCCATTTTATCCACTATTATTCAACACAGTAATGGAAGTCTTAGCCATCACAATCAGGCAAGAGAATGTGATCAAAGGTATCCAGATAAGGTCAGAGGAGATCAAACTCTCACCATTCACAGATGATATGATCCTATATACAGAAAATCCCAGGGACTCAACTACAAAAATCTTAGAAGTGATCAAGGAATACAGCAGCATCTCAGGATACAAAATCAATACTTACACATCAGTAGCTTTTATATATGCCAACAATAGTCAAGCTGAAAATATAGTCAAAGACTATTCCTTTTATAGTAGTGCCAAAGAAGATAAAATATCTGGGAATTTACCAAACAAAGGATGGGAAAGATCTCTATAAAGAGAATTATGAAACTCTGAGAAAAGAAAAATCTGAAGATATTAACAAATGGAAAAACATACCATACTCATGGCTAAGAAGAATCATCATTGTTAAAATGTCCATATTACCCAAAGCAATCTGAAGATTTAATGCAATCCCTATTAAAGCACCATTGTCATACTTTAAAGAGCTTGAAAAAATAATGCTTCATTTTATGTGGAATCAGAAAAAACCTTGAATAGCCAATACATTACTCACAAATAAAAAAAATCAGGTATCATGTTACCAGACTTTAGGCTATAGTATAAATCTAAAGTGATCAAAACAGCATGGTATTGGCACAAAAACAGAGAGGTATATGTATAGAACAGAATAGAGAACCAAGAGATGAACCCAGCTACTTATCATTATTTGATCTTTGATAAGCATATCAAAAACATTCAGTGGGGGAAAGATTCCCTATTTAACAAATGGTGCTGGGTGAACTGCCTGGTGACCTGTAGAACACTAAAACTGGACCCACACCTTTCACCACTAACAAAAATTGATTCTCACTGAGTAAAAGATTTAAACTTAAGACATGAAACTATAAAAATACTAGAAGAGAGTGTAGGGGAACTGCTTGAAGAAATTGGCTTGGTAGAATATTTTATGAGGAGGACCCCCCCTGGGCAATGGAAGCAACACCAAAAATATAACTGGGATCTGATCAAACTAAAAAGCTTTTGCACAGCCAAGAGCATAGTAAGTAAAGCAAACAGACAACCTTCAAAATGAGAGAAGATTTCTGTAGGCTATGCTTCTGACAAAGGTCTGATAACTAAAATCCACAGAGAATTCAAACTAACCAATAAGAAAAGAACAAATAACCCCATTTCTATATGGGCAAGAGACTTGAAAAGAAACTTCTCTGATGGAGACATGGCCTACAAACACATGAAAAAATGCTCGTCATCCTTAATCATAAGAGAAATGCAATGAAATCAATCAAAACCTCTTTGAGATATCATCTAACTCCAGTAAGATTAGCCCACCTAACAAAATCCCCAAACTACAGACATTGGCATGGATGCAGAAAAAAGGGAACACTTCTAAACTGCTGGTGGGAATGCAAGCTAATATGCCCTTTTTGGAAGGTTTGGAGAATACACAAGGAACTAAAAGTAGACCTACCATTCGATCCTGCAATTCCTCTACTAGGTATATACCCAGAGGATCAAAAATCATTTTACAAGAAGGACATTTGCATCAAAATGTTTATTGCAGCCCAATTCATAACTGCCAAGACATGGAAACAGGCCAAGTGCCCATGAACCCATGAATGGATTAACAAATGGTAGTATATGATACCTTGGAATATTATGCAACCATAAAAAAGATGGAGACATCACATCTTTTATGTTTACCTGGATAGAGCTGGAACACATTCTTCTTAGTAAAGTATCTCAAGAAGGGAAAAAAACCCTCAATACTACTATGAAATCAATATATAATCACTTACACATTCATATGAAAGGTAAAACATAACTATAGTCCAGAATGTTGAAGGGAAGAGGAGACAGAGGGGAGGGGTGGGGAGAAGGGAGGGCATCTGAGGGGACCTCGCCTAATGTGCATGATGCAATAGTGCATTTCAAAACTATTAATTGTAACAATTGTAATTGTCTTCAATGCTCACATTGAACTGATTAACACATTCATCACCTATGTGGTAAATGTGTTAATCAGTTCAGTGTAAGCATTTCACATTGTATATCAAATCAGTACACTGAACCCCATAAATGCATCAAGGTACACAGTTATAATTTAATAATAAAAAAAGCAAAAGAAGGTGATGGGATTCAAAGTGTCCCCCGAGAGTGGGAATGAATATCACTCTAGCTGATGAGGATGTGTGAGGAAAAGCAAAAGAGGAATAAGAGGGGTGGGGGAGAGAGAGAAACAAGAATACTGAGTGAGGAATTAAACTTAGACTGTTCAAAGCAGAAATGTGGACGAACTTCTAAGAAGTCAATAGCCAGAGCTTTTCTAAGAAAAGCCACTGTACATTAAAGAGAAATTGGATAATTAATTGTTAATAATATAGACTGGAAAAAGTTGTTGAAGAAATAAGATGGTTGGGGGTTTTGTGGGATGTTTGGAAAATTGCACTATTAGGTCTCACCTTTGTTACTGTAGGTACACAGTAGTAGAATGTTTGAAAATGTCTTTTTATATTCCCCACCCAACAGCATTTTATTGTTTTCATTCCAAGAAAAAATAAGAGCCCAATTTTTAAGAAAATACTTTGAGAGAGTTTGAGGAATGGTTTTGAAGAACAGATTGGAAATGGAAAATTGGGTAGCTAGTGGGAGAACATTATGTTCCCCCACCTCCGCCAAACACAGCTGGAACAAAACAAGCTGATAGGAGCATGGAAATTGCTGCAGACCAGGCTCTGGTTGAGTTTAATGAGAGCTCGCCTGGTACAAAGGAAAGACAGTCCAGTGCCTTCCTTGTGTTTGAATGGCATTTCCAAGATACCCTCTCCCGAATTTACATCAACTATAATTCCAGTGAAGAAAGGAGATCTTTTTTTCTTGAATTACAGAACTATAGAGAAAGCTCATTTTTATCTGAACAGTGTTCTTGGGAATAGATCGCATAAGTCTTCTGATTAAGTTAAATAGCAGTTGCATGTTCAGGAAAGAACATTCTGTGTACATTCTGTGATTTGATCTCCTTCGATCCATCTTCTCTCATCGAGGTGTCAACAACTTCATACAGTGACAGATGGAAGTCAGCCTTGCACCAGCAGAATCTTAGTCACAGGAAGATATCTGCTCTCACCCACTGCATTTCTTTCCCAAGATTACAAAAAAACAATTTACCACAAACTTGGATGGCTTAAAACAACAGAGATTTATTGTCTCAGTTCTGGAAGACAGAAGTCTGAAATCCAGGCATGGACACAGCCGTGCTTTCTCAGAAGGCCCGGAAAGGGTGTTTTCCAAGCTGTCCTCCTAGCTTGCGGTGTTGCCAGCAATCCTGGGCATTCCCTGGCTGGTAGCTGCATCAGTGTGGCAGCTGCCTCTGTTTCTCTTGGCTTGTCCCTGTCTGTCTTTGGGTCTTTTCTCTTCCTATAACCACATCAGGTGTATTAGACAAGGGCCCATCCTAATGACCCCATAGTAATTTGATTACCTTTGCAAAGAGCCTTTTTCCAGGTAAGTCACATTCACAGGTAGCCAGTGTTGGGACTTGAACATATCTCTTGGGGAGATACAGTCTAACCCACAAAATCCATTGTCACCCAACAACCAAAGAAGGAGTCTTGGAAGAAGCTGTGTTATAAAGAAAATTTATGAATCTACTTGAGGTCCATAATTCCGTAACTGTATATTTAAAATACCCTGAATCTATGCTTTGAAAGAAGAAAAACACATTTTATGAAATAGAAGCTAATAAATTAGCTAAATTATCCAACAGTTAGAGAAAAATAATCATATTTTACACGGAATTCATGTAAGATAGCAATCATAAGCGTGTGTATGTTCGGAGTTTTGACTCCAGCCTCTCATTGCTAAAATGACGAATTAAAATTCTTAAAACTCGAAACGCCGAGTGCAGAGTTGAGTGTGACCCGGCCGGTGCGCTCGGTCGACGGCTAATGTTCGTCTCTCCTTTTCCTTACCACTCGCAGGTCATTGTTGTTTCACGCAATTAACATTTTTGTGTGCAAAACTGATTTCATTCTAACATGCTACTCTTTATGTTACCTAATATTAAATTCTTTTTCAGAACTTAATGCTGGTAAATATACTTTATGCACATCTGTTTCTCTGGTTTTAGGGACATGGGTTTGTGTTGAACCTCACAGGCTTGTTGAATGTCCCAGGCGCAGAGCACGGGTGGCGGACAACACAGCTCACTTACCTGTTCGTTCAGTTAGCAGACTTTTATCGAGCACTTACTGTATGTCAAGCACTGTGGTAGGCTTGTCAGATCTTAAGACAATGTTATTTTTTTTCAAGAGACTTACACCTTAGTAAATTATGGAACCATGGTTCTTAATTTTTTTTTTTGCTTCCTTTTGATTACTGACTCCTTTGAGAATCTAACCAAAACCATAAGATCCTCCTCCCTTCTGTACTAAGAAAAATGCACACACAGAATTTTGTACGCATTTAGGTAGGTACACAAACTACCGTGCTGTGTATCTACCTTAAATACCTGTGTGTGTGTGTGTGTGTGTGTGTGTAGAGAGAGAGTGTGTATTTCAGACATCAGGGAACAGATCTTATATTCACATACAGAGCATCATACTAGCATCAGTTCCCATGTACCGGTTCCCCCATGGGGCTAGAAGCACCAGCACAGGCAGGAGTTGTGCCCAGGAGAGGACTTCTGAAATTGGGAAACTTGGAGTTGATACAGAAGAATTGTCACATATGCTCTTTTTCTCCTCCAAAGAGAAAAAAGGAGAGAGACAGGAGTGGGGAGCGGGACTTTCATCCAGGAATGTAAACTAAGCCTCTCTGCAGAGGTGAGGAAAGGGTTCCCAGTTTCTATTATCCTTAGAGCATAAATGTGTGGCTACAGAGGAGGTAACCTTCGGGTGTCTCAGAAAAATTCACACTCTCTCATGTTTACCATTCGGTCTTCCTCCAATGCAGATTGCAGTCATCTGTTCTCAGGAAGCCATAGCTGGGCAGAAATGTGAAATATGAAACTAAGCTTGGAGCATGGTTTCCTCCCCAAAGAAATGCTTACAGCCTGAGCAACTGTTTAAAGCTAAGGACACTTAATGTTTAGTTTTGAGAAGTCCAGAGGTTGTAGGGAGAGACCTGGTTGAGGAGCTCGGCATTCACGTGAAGGTCCTGGGTGCCACTGTCCTTCAGGGCGTGTTCATCACCCCTCACCCACAGCTGTCACAGCTCAAGACAGAGCCTCACCACCCCTGATCCCAAACAGGAAGGAAAGTATGAGGGAAAAGCATTTTTGTGTTCCTGAATTTCTCTCTTGGTGTCAGGGGAATATAAAGTACTTCCCAGAAGCCCCCACCAGACTTCGGAGCACTTTGGATTGGGCAGGACGGGTCCTGTGAACACTCCTCAAATGCTCACTGTGAAAGGTTGGTGGGATTCCTGCCAAGAGTTGAGATTCGTCATCAGTTCTCTGAGTCAGAGGGTCCGACTGCCAAGAGATGAAAGGCTCTCAAACCTAAATTGCTAGCAGGGAATGAAAAGGTAGATAACTACTGCGTAGGCAAAGAACAGTGTCTGCCAGTGTTCTCACAGGGGCAGGAGTGCTGTTATAATAAATGGGTGTTGGCTCTTCAAGGATGGAGAAAGGGATCTGGTACAGCTTCTACTCCCAGACAAAAACACACCCACTCCATTGTAAGGATCCTCCACTAGCAAAGCAGGGAGCAGCCTTTTTTGTGCTAAATGTTCCTAGAGCTTGCCTGTGGCTATGGCTGGGGACCTCTAGGCGGTATCAGACAAGGCAGATACAAAAGGAGAAAAAGAGACTCGTAAGCTGATGAATAAAGAAGAAAAAAGCAGGAAACCAAAGAAGGAAAACAAAGTCAGCTGGAGAGAGAAATACACACTTTTGAAGATGCAAGTGGCTTTAAACACTTGTTTTTCTATACAGGCAGTACCAGTTAAGATAAAAGTCTTCAGGAGAAGTAACTCTCTGACTTTCAGGTCTAAATTCTGTGTGTGTAACTTCTACTTCCAGAAAAGTTCCTTTTTATTTCCAACCATAGTAGTCCTTTTCCCTCCTCTTGTTCTGCCTTCTCTCTGGGTAAAGAGTGACTTGGTAATCATTCTCCAGACAATGTAACTAAAGATAACAGTTGTTATACGGGTATCTCATGGCCAAGGTTAACTGTGCCAAGAATATGTCAGAGGACAAAACAGGACACGGGTCCTGGTAGGTGCACAGCCTTGTGCAGAGGCAGTTCTGGGCTGCAGGCGTCCTTGCAGAGACAGAGGCTACCTCAGCCCCTCTAACCCTGCGTCAGCTCATCTCCTGTCCTGCGTCAGCCTCAGTCACTGTGTGAGGCCTCAGTCAAGCGCGGTGAAGAGCAGACCGTGTGAGGCCTTGATCAAGTGCGGTGCGGAGCACACTGTGTGGAGGCCTTGATCAAGTGCGGTGAAGAGCAGACTGTATGAGGCCTCGGTCAGGCGCTGTGGGGAGCACACAGTGTGAGGCCTCAGGTCTGGCACGGCCACTCTTAGGGGGACTGACAGCTTCCTTCTTGGCTTTGCAAAGAGTCTTTGACTGTTACATTAGAAATTCAGGTACCCTGGGGCTACCATGTTATGGGGAAGTCCAGGCTAACCACATAGATTGGCTATGCGGACAGAGAGTAATGGAATAAAAGATCAGGTGGGTTGTTTGCTACACAACAATAGGAAACCACATCAAATGCCAGAGTACAGCAAAAGTCTTTCCTTTGATATATTTCTTGAGATCAAATAACACAGGCCCTCTGTTTCTTGTCTGTGTGTGTGAAATTCACTCATCTTGTACCACCTGGGAGGTTCCTTTGGAGAATCTTTGTGTCTGTGGTTCCTCAAATGTGAGAAATTGCCACGAACTTTTCTTTAAAGTTTTTAAAATATTTGAACACTGACAACATGTTCTTTGATGTTCCTGTAATGTGTGGGTGTGAGAATTTGTGCTCTTTTATCTGACACAATATAGAAAAAAGTATATAATTATTTTGTCACTACTGTATAGTTAAAATTACAACATAGAGTCAACAATTCGATTGTAAATGTAGAGTTTTCAGGGCACTGTTTGTCCTTTTGAGTAGCACAGAGGCGAGCCACCTGATGCAGTTATATTTTCATCCAATTCTAAGCTCTTCTGGTGCTTTCTATTTTTATGTGCTCATGGAGGTAAATAACTTTTATTAATCCATGTTCATTTAGGGATCTTTCTACTTCTGGCTCTCTGTCTTTGTCTCTTTTTCTTCTCTGGAATTTTTTGTGATCTATTTATTTCCTTGCTTTCTCATTTCCCATCACACATTTGTTTTTTCTTTTCTTCACTTTATTACCTATAATTTTCTTGTAATCCACTTATACTTACAAATATTTTTTGAAGTTACTTGTTCAGGTTATTCATTAGATTTGAAATTTCATAACTTCCATGCAAAAATGTCTATATAGTTTAACTTTGTAAATGTTATACTGGAAACAACTGAATCAGCTATGTTCTAAATCCTACATGAGAGGGCCGTGTATTGAGATAATAATAAATTCCAATGCAGACAGTTTGGCTAAATTCTAATACAAATCTGAGAGAAAGTATATTGTTGTATTTTATGGATATCTTGACATTGGAAGGAAATCAGATGAATTTGTGGTTCAAAGGGAAGGGGGCAGCCTGCAGCTCTTCTTGAAAGGCTGTGGCCTTGTGTGGCTTTGGTTTCCCCAGTGCCCCCCTCACCCCGTCCCCTACCCGCTCTTCCCCTTCTCTCTCTCCCTCTCTGGTCCTTTGTCCCTCTTCCAATATAACAATCTGGGACAGGTGTCTGGGAGGAAGAGGAGGCAGGTTAAGGATGGAAGATTGGTGAACTCATTCTTACTGCTTTTCACATCCTCAGGAGTGAGTTTGAAACTGGTTTGTAAATAGGTCTGGTATAAAGGCCAGTGAACAGTTCTGTGGCCTCCCAGCAGCTTTACCTGGCTTGTCACTCTCCACTATGGAAATTGTTTCTTCACGTAACTATAGCTGGATGCTTCACAGAAGTCCCTAATTTTGCATGTCCAAAGCAGAGCTCCCCAAGCCCTGCCCATTGCTCTTCCCTCTCAGTAAAAGGCACCACTATTTGGCACTCGCTGGGATGAAGCAGAGGAGCCCTCGCTGCCTGGTTCTCTCATACTGGCTCCAGCCAGTCCTGTTAACCTTTCGACCCTACGCACCCCCGTCCCTGCACCATCATCTCCCACCTGACAGTGCACTGAGTTAGCAGCCTCCTGACTGGGCTCAGGCCTCCAGTTTTGCTCCCTTAGTCTATTCCAGAGATTGGCCTGGGAATTGGGCCATGTGAGCTTGAAAACCAGCCTCCCTCCTTATTAGCTGCATGGCACCAGGCACATTTACACACCGCCCATGCTTCAGCCCCTCGTCCATGGGGAAACAGTACTGCCCTCACTCACACAGAGGTTTGTGAGGCCAATGAGACGGGACATGTAAAGCCCTTGAAAAGCTCCAGGGACTCAGTGAGCACGAAATAGACATTGGTCATTACTATTAGTTTGTAATGATTTTCTACAGTAAGCTAACTGATTCCTTTTTAAACACAAAGGATTATAGGAACCATAGTATGGTCATGGAGAAGGTTAATGTTAGGGGAGCCAGGGGAAGCTCTCTGAGAACGCTCTGTGTTATCTCTACACCTCCCCTGCTAATCTAAACTTATTTCAACCTTAAAATTTTTTTTCAGATATAAAGGATGTAATATCATGATGATGTATGTGCTCTTCCAGTGCCTTCTCCAAACCTTCACGTCTCAGCCACTCAGGATCTGGTTCCTGATTCTATACCCACACAGACCTTATTTAAATTTCACATATTTGTCCTAAGTATGTACCTAACAGGAAAAAAAACTCTCAGCTCACATACTGTGCTCAGTTACTGCACCTCTCTACTCCCCTCTCCTCTGGGTTTGTCCCTCAGTCCTGTCCCCTCTCCTCTGGGTTCATCCTTCAGTCCTTCTTTGTACCATGTAACAGTGACTTATTGATGAGTCTATGAATTGAGTCTAAGATGGAGGCTATGAATTATCTACCTGAAGAGGAAGCTCAAATTTCACGAGCTTTTTAAAACTAAAACCCTCAATTTGGGTTTATCTGTTTCCTCGTGTTTAGACACAGTTACGTCGTGGGAACAACTCTATGCCTTCCCCTCAGGCCCCAGAGTCAGCTGTGTCCACTGGTGGGGGTGTCACCGTGGTCACTTGGTCAAAGTGGTGGCGGCCAGCTTCCCCGCTGCAAAGCTAATATTAGCATCTTTATTTAATCAGACACAAAATGGAGCCTGAATAAAATTACAATGGCTTTTAAGAATTTAATCCTCTTCCATAGCACTGTATCTCAGAGGAAATTCAACAGAAAACATACACACAGGTAAAAAAAAGATAATGGCTTCCCAGTGTCTAAAAATCAGACAAAAATATCTGCCCGTAGTGATGCGGAAGAAGCAGACTCTTTAGCAGTTACACATGCAAAGGAGAGAGCTTTGCCTCTGTCTTTTACATATTTTTCTCTTTCCTCCATGTCAACATCCTTAAAAACTGAGGCTATGAATCGTCTAACTAATGAAGACGCTCAAATTTCACAAGCTTTTTGAAGGAAAAAAAAAATTCTGGCTCGGTGCCTATAGCTCAGCAGCTAGGGCTCCAGCCACATACACTGGACTTGGAGGGCCAGCCTAGGCCTGCTGAACAACAGTGACAACTCCAACCAAAAAATGGCCTGGCGTTGTGGCAAGCACCTATACTCCAGCTACTTGGGAGGCTGAAGCAAGAGAATCGCTTAAGCCCAAGAATTTGAGGTTGCTATGAGCTGTGACGCCACATGGCACTCTATTCAGGGTGACAGCTTGTCTCCGAAAAAAAAAAATTCCATTTCCTTTTAAATCTCTACTATTACAATACAGATAATCCTCATCTCCTGGAACAGTTTTATTTCTAATCTTGGTTGAATGTTAGATTTATCTGAAGTGATCCTTGTATTTCACCAACTAAATCCTTAGAGCAGAGTAAACGAAAGGAGATAAAGATTCTCAGACCTGGACCCCGCGGAGCACACAGACCACAGCAGGAGGGTGTCCACACACACCCCCACTGCCCTTCTGCCCCCATCACCCCACCTTGCACCTCCCCCTGCCTTCCATAACCCCCCCAGCACCTCCCAACCCTCCACGCACCCCCCATACGTCCCCCCGCCCTCCACAACACCCCAGCACCTCCCAACCCTCCATACACACCCTCCCACACCTATCCCCACCCTCCACACATCCCTAGCACCTCCCAATCCTCCACGCACCCCCCATACCTCCCCTCACCCTCCACAACCCCCAACACCTCCCAACCCTCCACGCACCCCCCCTCACACCTCCCCCCACCCTCCACACCCCCCCAGCACCTCCCAACCCTCCACGCACCCCTGTCCCACACCTCCCCTCACCCTGGCTCCTATGCTGCTCCCTCCTGCTTCCCTGGGCTGCTGGACTCAGAGGGCAGGACAGGGAGGGCACTCAGGACTCTCTATCCTATTATTGTTGAAATTAGAAGCTATAGTTTCCAGGAAATTTGCCTTTTCTCATTCTGCTCACTTTAGTCATTCCATACGAAACCAAGATATAAAACAATGTGCTACAAATGACCTTCTGTTACCAACTATTCTGTCTAAATGACGGCTCAGTAAGGTTGCCAGATAAGCTACAAGACACCGTGTTAGTTACGTTGCATTTTAGATAAACAAGAATATCTGTGTCGGTCTTACAGTTAAGGAAAGTATTTATTGCTTTTCTCAAACTCACATTAACATGTAACTGAGGGTCCTGCACAGTTATTGGCTAAATCTGGCAATCCTGGGCTTTGTGCCAGAATAACTTTTCTCTCAAGAAGTGCTTTGGTTTTACTGTATGCGGACGATGGTGTCCTTCTCTGCTCTGGACACAGGGAGACTCAGAAACAGGTCCATGACCGCGAGGACCACCTTCGAGGGCTAGAGGGCCAGCCTCATCTCCAGCTCACTCTGACTTTTGTGCCAACACTTCCCTGCACCATCTTTCCCTTCATTAAAAAGCGTGAGCAAGGTCACTAACCCACCTTGGGTGTTACAAATATCCCTAAGCTGCTTCATGTCCCTTTAATCAAATGAACCACAGGATAAGTTAAAATGACATACTTCCTGGTACCTATAGAATGAATAAATTTTTAATCCTGATAATTATTAACTTTCTATTGATATGATCTTCTTAATGCTTATAGAATATTTCTGTATCAGTCCCAACTAAAATTTTACTTTGAACTTTGAAACAGAAATTCCAAATTTAAGCATGTTCTAGAAACATTACAAGTAATTCTCACCAAGGACCAAAATGAATAGATTTTAAGAGCTTAATGGATGCTTGTTGCTAGAATCCGTTGGGTACAGTGGTTTTCATGTTTTCAAAACAGCTTTCAAAAAAACAGGGACAATACTAGTCTTCAAATAGCATTTGCTTTCCCATAAGAGTGTCCAAGTTATCATTCCTAACCTTAGCATTGAAGTATTTAGATTAGTTTTTACATAAAACAAGCTTTGTTTTATTTACAGTATGAAAAGTAAAACAAAAAAAACCTTGATTTTTATTTCTGAAATGAACTGTGTTAACAGAGACATACAGCGATGCCTTAACTTTTAGTTAATTACTAGCATCCTTATAATACCCCCTTAAAGTTTCCTAAATGACATTTTATTGCGAATTTAGGAATTGATCTATTGTATTCTCATTGCTGCTTCTTTATAGCTTTTCAACACAGGCCACTAAACATTAATAATGAAGAATCACTCTCCTTTTTGGGTCACACTGTTACGAGGAGACAGCAAAGATGCCGCTTGCTCCCTCCATCTAAATTACAGGAGAATGGGATTTATGTGGCTATAAATCTAGTCAGAATAAAGCCTTTAAGTGGTAACCAATTTTGTGGTGTGTAAGTATCATTGATTTGTTAATCTGAGAGTGTTTTTATAAACTGATTTGGATTAGTGAGTTCTGATAACAGAGCTATTTTAAGGCCCTCAAATAGTGCTAAGTGTAGTGAAACTAAGACAGTGAAAATTAACCCATTGGCCCCACCTATAAACTTAATCACAGCCTTTGAAAGGAGAGAGCAGTCTCGTTATGTGTAGTTTGCTAGTGTGTATACCCTGTCAGCCAGAGAGACCCTTTTTTCATAATTCATAATTGTTCCTCTAGATTCAGGGTGAGTCTGCCAGCAAAGTAGGAGGCACTTTGTAAGAGGCAAACTGTGGGGACTCCCCAGGGACGTTTTGTATAAAGCACTATTGAGATGAATTTAGATTTAATTTAGGTAGCTCTGTTTCCCTGTTAAGAAACATAATGAGAAAGAGGCCTTCTTTTCTCTAGAATCTCATAGCTGGTGAACACCGGAACTGTGCTATTTTAACGAGAAAAATGCAAGGGTACTCTATTCATCTGCACATAAAAGAAAAAAGTTCCCCCCCAACGGAAACAGCCGTACAAAGAAGAAAAATAAAAGACAGAGATTTCAGCCCCGTAGTTTTAAATTACTTATTTATTTATTTACAAAAATTTATTGAGAAATGGAGCTTACGGCGTTAGCACAGGTTAATTACGTTCCTACACACAGCAAGTCACCGTAGCAGCTGGAGTCCCACTGGCCTTGACTTTGTCGTAGCCACATTGTGACAAATATAAAGATGCAAATCAGGCACCAGATTTAATGTTTGAGGAAACAAGTAAAAATGCTCCTTCCTTACTAATTTTCCCTTTTTAAAAGGTGAGGATATGATTCAAAACATAAAAAAATACACAGGAGAGGAAGAGAGCAGGAAGCTCAGAGGCGTCGCCGAGATTTCAGGTGTGTGTTGGACCCACTGTTCGGCTTGGGCAACCTGACCATGTTGAAACCTTAGGTCTCTGGTCAGAGCCAGAGTTAGAAGAATAAAAAGGAGAGGGATGGGAAGAACCACCTACCTAGTGTGCTTCAGAATGCAGGGGGAAGGGCCAAAAGTCTGTCCCAACTTTATAAGCAAGCCTGAAATGTCACCATCCCTTTGTGTCATGAAATGTTGCTGCAAACGTATATCCACTCTGGGGACAAAAAATTCTTACAGAGTTTGAGACAATCTGAAAGCTATTTAATGGACAATCAGCTGAGAGAACGTTTCCATTCCTGGTAGAATACTGGGACTTCTATAAAATTAGTCTGTTAAAATTAACCAAGGTTTGGATGAGTTTTCAAACTTCATTCTCTTTTGGAAGTGAAGATAGCAGACTCTATTTTGGCTTCAGAATAGAGTCTTGTCTTTGGTACAACCTATCTACCCACAGAAAAGGACCACATTTACTAAGAGCTCATCTACTAATACTGATTATTCCTCATTCCACATTACTCTGACAGAGCTGTAATCATTTCTGAAGCAAGACTCAATCATCACTCATAGCAGCTGTGACGTGCCGCTAAGCCAGCAGAGCACCATTTTTCACACATACAAGAAAATCAAAGCTCATGTACATGAATCCAATATATCAACGCAACCTTCTTGTACAATGTGTGTCACATGGAGTGTGTTTTCTCTGAGCTGTCAGGAAGCATTTCATGGTTCTTGTTGTGCTTCAGAAAAGGAATCTTAGTGCTTAACTCACACTTTGAGACTTCCTCCCAAACTTCTGCCTAGAAAGGAACACAGTCTACAGATAAACAAGAAAAATGAAATAGCCAGGCTTTTTTTTTCTTTTAATTTAAATGTTAGGAAGAAATGGAACTGCCTCTGAACTGTTGTGTTTGGTTCTCCTCCAAATCAAAATTGGGCTTCATTCAAATAAAGAAGCCGTTGCTGGAGCCTGGTGACCCCTCTGAAGCAATGCCTTCCTCTGGAAGCAGCACTGCATAGCTAATAAAGCAGTCCCAGCAGCCAAGCTGGTGCTGTTTAATTTGTTTCCATGGTATGATAGTATAATTTTGACATGCTGAAAAATTGCCACACAGAGACTGGTGTACAATCATCACTGAGTGCATTTTCAATATAACATTTGTTATTGAGATGCTCGAGATATCTTCTGAGAAGCATTATTCTAAATGAAGCTGGGTGTAGAAGTTCCCTAATGCAGAATGGAATTTTGTACCCAGCTTCAGCTTATCTCAAATCTATTTAAACACACATTCATTGCACAGTTTCTATTGGCTAAGACAGCTGCTCTCTCACAGTGTAACCAGAGAATCCTCAATGTTGCTTGTTTTTACCTTTGGATGGCGGAGTGTAAGGGGCTCTGTTAGAAGATTTTCTCCTACTAACAAGCCAGACGTAGAGTCCACCCTGGATTTGGCATGTAAAGATTGTAATAAGAACTATTATGAAGTTAAATTAGCTAATATTGCAAAATAGATTTTCGTGCTCTTTAGACTATATTTCATTTAAGATTTTGCAGCACCATCCTATCCAGAGCCAGTATGTGGGTGGTGGCTGTGTGAATCACCAGCCAGAAGTAGAAAGGTTGGGCTCCCCAGACCTATTTGATTGGGAGGCTGGAAGGACAGCCTGTATGGAGCACAGACAGTTTTCATAATTATGTTGCCTGCAAGTTTGCCACCTGTCCTAACTTAATCTGATGAGGGTGAAATGCAAAAACCGTTCTCATTTCTCTCAGAGGTGAGCGCTGCCAAGCTTCATCTCAGGAAGGAGGAGGCGGGAACACACACAGCTGAGGGGGGCGGAGGGAGACGTCTCTAACACTCTGGGAAGGCAGAAGAAATGGGCCTCACTGTGATTGCAGCTGGAAACTTACAGACAAATTCTGAACAGGGTTTTAGCAGAGTTATGAAGATGTTTAAGGGGATCATACCTTAGCCCAGTGGGAGGCCACCTCGGGGAATTCCTCCTGTTCAGATCATCTGAACAGTTTGCAGTATCTCATCTGTGGGAGACACCGTGGGGGGTTGGATGGAGCATCTTGCCCGAGGGCGGAAGGGCAAGCGAGCAGCATTGAAAAGGATGCCCTACATCTGTTTCCTTTGCCCATTCGTATTATTAGGTGGCAAAAGCAAGTTGCAGTATTTCATGCATAGTCTGAGGCTAAATATTAAACTTGCGTGTGTGTTTGTGTGCTGGTGCAGTGGGAGAGGTATCTAGGAGATAATTCGCAGAAAACTATCGGTGACTATCTCCGGGTGGTAGAATTGCTAATTTTGGCTTTTTTCAAATATCTTAATAATTTACAATGACCACAAAAAAAGGCACTGTTTTAATTTTGGAAAACATTTTTTTCTAAAAAACAGAGAATTGTAAACAATGAACTTTACTGAACCTCTCCTAAATAAGATTTTTTAAAAAAAAACCTTTCTAGGAATGATAACCTGACACTCACACTTCTAAGAAAAGAAAAATACATATGCCTTGTTGTTATACCCAGATAATACCATTTTCTAACACAATTTTCTTTTCAGAAAAGTCAACACCATTTGGCCTAACAGCTACCTAGTTGTATATTTGTATAAATATTTTTCCATTTGTCCTGAAAGTTTTAAAGAGACCATAAAGGAACTATGGATAGCCTATGCCCTAAGTACTCAAAGTAACCTTCTATCACCAAAGAAAAGTAAAAGAGGAAAGTTGGACAGAAGCTGTTTCAGGTTTTCTGTAATATTATACATTTATATATTTATACCATTTATCATCACAGAGTTAACCAGGAAGCCACAAATCTATTTTGGTTTATAGTTTTCAAGATCTTACAGAATCTGTGTGTGTGTATGTGTGTGTGTGAGAGAGAGAGAGAGAGAGAGAACTGGGGCATCTAACCAGAGAGGTGTGGTCTGGCGTATAGTCACTGGCCTACAAGTGGTTCCCTGGTCTTTACTCCAGTGTCAGCCCATGCTGGGGTCGCCTATGTGGATGTGACTGTGGAGCTTCCAGCTGGGGTAAAGAAAACAGCAACTTGGAACCTGACTCCTGTGTTCATGACGCCTACATTTGGTTTAATTTATCCTTACTATAAAGTTAATAATAGTGCACAAATCCTTTTTTATTTTAGACCATTTACCCAACCCTACGTCATAACACACAGACCCTCAAAGGGCTGCTTTCAATTTTGGAGACGCTCAGTTGTTTTGTGGTAATCTGCTATGTTAACAAGAGTTGGTTTTCTCATATAGGAATATTTCTGTTATCATACAATAAGATGGATCATCAAAATAATTGGGTTGTCATTGGAAATTCTGCCTTTTGGAACATCTCTTTTAAAACTGCCCCCCCACCATGAGCCAGAGTGTCTTTTTAGGGTGTGGGGACCACTTTGCCCTTTGGGGAAAACCAGAGAGTGGTGATGCCATGTGGCAAGATGAGTTGGAAGGTGGCATGTGGCAAGGTGAGTTGGAAGGTGGCATGTGGCAAGATGAGTTGGAAGGTGGCATGTGGTAAGGTGAGTTGGAAGGTGGCATGTGGTAAGGTGAGTTGGAAGGTGGCATGTGGCAAGGTGAGTTGGAAGGTGCCATGTGGCAAGGTGAGTTGGAAGGTGGCATGTGGCAAGATGAGTTGGAAGGTGCCATGTGGCAAGATGAGTTGGAAGGTGCCATGTGGCAAGATGAGTTGGAAGGTGGGATGTGGCAAGATGAGTTGGAAAGTGCCATGTGGCAAGATGAGTTGGAAGGTGCCATGTGGCAAGATGAGTTGGAAGGTGGCATGTGGCAAGATGAGTTGGAAGGTGCCATGTGGCAAGATGAGTTGGAAAGTGCCATGTGGCAAGATGAGTTGGAAAGTGCCATGTGGCAAGATGAGTTGGAAAGTGCCATGTGGCAAGATGAGTTGGAAGGTGGCATGTGGCAAGGTGAGTTGGAAGGTGCCATGTGGCAAGATGAGTTGGAAGGTGGCATGTGGCAAGATGAGTTGGAAAGTGCCATGTGGCAAGGTGAGTTGGAAGGTGGCATGTGGCAAGGTGAGTTGGAAGGTGCCATGTGGCAAGATGAGTTGGAAGGTGGCATGTGGCAAGATGAGTTGGAAGGTGGCATGTGGCAAGGTGAGTTGGAAGGTGGCATGTGGCAAGATGAGTTGGAAGGTGGCATGTGGCAAGGTGAGTTGGAAGGTGCCATGTGGCAAG
>CAUYTI010004574.1:0-24114 GCA_963575145.1 Galago senegalensis | reverse complement strand
CTAAGGTGGCAGGTTCAAATCCCCAGCCCGGACCCACCAAACAACAATGATGGCTGCAACCAAAAAATGGCCGGGCGTTGTGGCGGGTGCCTGTGGTCCCAGCTACTTGGGAGGCGGAGGCAGGAGACTCGCTTGAGCCCATGAGTAGGAGGTTGCTGTGAGCTGAGATGCCACGGCACTCTACCCAGGGGGACAGCTTGAGGCTCTGTCTAAAAAAAAAAAAAAAAAATAAATAAATAAAAAATAAAAAATAAAAATAAATAAAATAAAATTTGATATACCCATTGAACTTTGATATGGAGGCATGGAGTAGGCAATTGGATATGCTAGTTGGGAGTTCAGAGAAGGAAAGTTTGGGAATAACAAATTTGGGAGGTGTCAAATACAAACAGTTTATAAAATTCTGAAATTCAATGAGAGCTCATTCAATGAGAGCTCATATTCCCAAAGGATGGGTATATGCCCAAGAATTAAGTCCTAGGTCTCTCCAGTGTTAAGAAGTTAGGTAGAAGGGAGAAAGGAGAGAGAAGGGGCAGTAGGGAGGGGGTTTGGTAAGCTCTCACCTAGCAGGCTCAATGTAGGAGCACACAGCACACCTCCTGGGTGAAGGGCTCAGCTACAACTTGAACTTTACTTAAAAAATGCAAATGATGTAACCTAATAATTTGTACCCTTATAGTACTCTGAAATTTTAAAAAATGTACTTAATTTTTATGTAGGGAAAATAAAATTATCTGGGTGTTAAAAAAAAAAGAAGCTGGGAAGAAGAGATAGTACCCTCAGTGAAAAGCAAGGAAGAAGAGCGATAGTGATGGGAAATTAGGATACTGGGATCCCAGGTACCAAATGTGGAAAGGGCTCTCTGAGGAGAGGATGATCATGAGCTGTGACAAATATAGCTCATGGGTCAAATAGGAGGAGGGCTGACTGAGGCCCGTTCAATTCAGAGACCACTGGAAATATCTGCGAGTTCTTTCATTCCCCTCCTGTGAAGAGTGGGAATAAAAGCCCCATGGGTATGAGATAAACCAGGAAAAGAATGGACACAACAAGAAGAGACCTATTCCAGCAGTTTTGCTGTACAGGGAATCACAGAAAGGGAGTGACAGCTGGCAGGGGGAAATGAGGATTCTATTTGATGGAATTATCTAGTAGATGGGGGAGAAAAATAAGAATGGAGGAGAGAAGAGGAAATGACCTCCTCAAGAACAGGTGGGATTCAGAGAACCAGATGCATTTTTCATCTTTGGATTGGCTTGGCATCAGGCAACAGCACAGATAGTTCCCTTGTAGCAACCTAGGTGGTGGCAGAATATGAGCACAGGTATCTGCAGGCAAGGTAGAGAGAAGTGTTTGTGGAAAATTTGTTCTACCGTTTCTGATTTTTTTTTTTTTTTGAAGCAAGAAGCCAGAGCTCCTCAGAGTGAGGTTGAGGGAAATTTTGGATATTTGAGGAAAGAAAAAAGAAAGCTACAAAAGTGATCTGAAAGAAGAAGAAAATGGTGGGGATAGAGAACAGGATATCTACTGGGAAACATAAGAAGGCTACTAGAGGTGCAAGGTCCTGAATTTAGTGTGCAGCCATTTGGTTTTTCCCTAGCCCTGGGCAGTATCATAGGTGCAGGTATGAAGTATGCAGAGAGCTGGCTTTCACGAGGGGTGTGTTTTGACAGAGGAGTATGACATGCAGTGAGGTGGAGGCCAGCAAGTGAGGAGCTGGTGCAAAGGAATGATAGTAATGAGAGAGCATCGCCCTCAAGCTGGGGAAGGGAAGATGACCGGCATGAGCCAGGACAGAGGGAAGGCAGCAGGGTCAAGTGACTGTCGCAGTCAAGGTGTGAGAGGGAGAGAGCTGGAGAGACGGGAGGAGTGGTGTGAGAAGGAGTGTGGTGGTTATTAGGAATGCACTGTCATGGGTGTTTACTGCAGGGAGGAGGACAAGATCCCTGGAGGAGAAAGGTGAAGGGCAGTCAGAAGCTAAGCTATTGGAAGGATCATTCATATGTCTCTGGAAATAACCACGTGTTAAAGCAGGAGTAATGTTGGGGAGAGTTACAGTGAGCCAGTGAGCTGGGAGCCAAAATCATGCAGAAACGAGGACAGTGCCATCAGCACAGGATGCAGCAAGGAGAGGAGTGACATCATCTGACGACAGGAGATTTAGATTGGAAGATTTTCAGCACAAATCTAAAAGAAGCAAGGTGGACACCTGTCCCACCTCCAGACTCACAAGCAGAGGGCTGAGGGAGAAATGCAGCTGGGTCCTCTGGAAAGGCCAAGGTGACAGGATAGATCAGACAAGTGAGGAGGATTTTAAATGGGATGGGGTGTGGGCTCTGTCATCCTTTATGGAGCACATACAATGTGACAGTCTGTTCCAGGTGTTCTAATAGTTTAAGTCTAAATTCCACAAGTGTGTATGACTGTTTGGACGTGACCCTGTGAGTTCACCTGCTCATATCACACTGCTGAAATTGATAGAACTAGGATCTGAAGCTAGGTCTGTCAGACTCCAAATCCTATACTTGTTCTCCAAAACAAAACAAAATAAAACAAAACAAGAAACTTAAACCTAACTCCAGGTTTCAGAACTGGGAAAATTAACCTGGCAGCAGTAAATGAAGCAGTTAGAGAAAGCAAGCAGGAAACTGGGATTATGTTACTAAATTCTGCTAATTCTTTCTTTGAAATGTTTCTTAGTTGCATTTCTTTTTACCTTGTACTAGTGTAATGGGACAAAAATAAAGTTCTAACCATAGCTTTTGCTCCTTGTCACTACGCACCCCCTCACTCCCCCCACACGAGTCAGGAAGACATCTCTCAGTGGTGTGTGGAAGGGTCCCTGGCTTTAGTGATGCTGCTTGGGGAGGTGGCAGGTAAAGGGGCACAGGCAGTCAGAGGCTAAGCCAATTACAAGGTACTGAGGGAGAGGTTGGGAGGCAGGAGGGTCAGAAGACAAGATGGGGCTTAGCAGATGGGAGGTGAGCAAGGAAGTGACACTGCATCAGCTTCAGGGTGTGCAACCCAAGTAGATGGGAAAACAGAAGGTTTAATAGACTAGGCTACGGTTACAGGCTTTGAGAAATGCAAGTAAAGGACTTGAGGTATTTTTAAAATTATTTTATTCAGATTTTGAAATAGTACATTTACATGGTGCAAAATTTTAAAAGTACAAAAGCATTTACAGTGGAAAGCAAGTGTGCTACCTAGTCCTGGACCTCCCTCACTCAGTTTCCCTCACTTGTGGATTAATTTACTCTGTTAAAGAATGTTCTCCCTCTCCCTCTCTTCTCTCCATCCTTCCTCTCTTATTCTCACCTTTCTCTTATTAACAAAAATACAGTAGTAGTGTGCCCTCCATGTATTCACACAGTTTTGCACCTCTTTAAAATATTGTCTTAAATTGAAGCATACTCTCAATAGCCAAGAGATGGAAGTACCTTAAATTTCTATGACTGATGAATAGATTTAAAAATTGGATATATACATACAATAGAAAATTGTTCCACCTTAAAAATAGAAGGAAATTCTGTTATATGGAACAATATGGATAAGCCTGAAGACACTATATTAAGTGACAAAAGCCAGCTACAGAGGGATACATGCTGTATGATTCTACTTATATGAAGAGTCAAATTCATAAGACTAGAAAGTAGAATGGTGTTTGCCAGAGGCTGGGGATGGGAGTATATGGATTATTGGGTGGGTATAGAGTTTGAGCTTTGCTGGATGGGGGAGTTCTGAGAACGGGTTGCATAATGTTGTGTATGTAGTTCACAATATTGTACTATACACTGGGAAGCTGGTGGGTGGGTGAATTTTATGAGTATGTGGATTTTTTTATTTTTCCATGGATGAAAGAAATGACCCTTAAGGCCATTATTTTCAGCCAATGTGCTATGAAAGGATTTCAGGTATGCCTTGGAAACTTTTAAAGATCATTAATTAAATTATTTTTGAAAGAAGTTCAAAGCACAATAAGTATACCCTTTCTTTTTACTCTTTATTTTTTTGATCAACATAGTTTAAGTGTGCTTTGAAAGTTTAACTATAGGTTCAAGTGAGCCATGAGATAAAAAAGGTTGAAAAACACTGCCCTAAGGAAAACTCCTTATCAATCACTCTTTTACATGTCTGCATAGAATTTCACTGTATATATGAAGCATAATTTATTCACTTGGATGAACATTGTCTCCAGTCTCTTTCAATGCACCAATGAAAATGCTTGACATTTGAGAAATTTGAATTATTTAAAAATTATTTTAGCTCTCTGGACTGTTTCCTTAGCCATGACACATCCCTGAGATGTGTCCTTTGTAATAGGTTGTGTTCTATCTCGGAACTTTCATTCAATCTCTTTTCCATACCTTGAAAGTCACCTTGTTGTTGCTTATCCTAATCTTCTCATTTTAGCCAGTTTGATACTTATGGCTAAGCATGCATCTCAGACTAGAGGCATACCACTCTCTTTTGCACCCAAAGGTCCTTACAGAACTTCTGTAAGGGACTTCCAAGCTTATGCAGGGATGTTATTCAGGAGATGCATCAGAATGCAAGGACATTCTGGTTGTTAAAATATTGAAATACTTCCATATCCATTGAGAGACTTAGCTTCCCTGGGCCCTCGGTGAATTTCTCTATCCATCTAGTCCCTTCCCTGGAATTCTCCCCTCCCCACAGCCTCCTTATAAAGCACCCTAGGGCTAACACCTGACATAATGTGTAGTAGGAGGCCTTCTGGTATTGGGGCCAACTTTTAGGTAAGCTCTAACCCAATCTGGTCATAGTTTAAATATACCATTTGTTGCATATGTTTTGTCTCCATGAAGTGAGCTTTAGGTGGATGGGAAATTGTCTTCTATTTCTTTGGTGTTCCCATAGCACCTACGCCAGGAAACATCAGATGGCTGGTACTCTGTACATACTTATTTCAAAACCTGCAGGATCCAGAGCATCAAACCTCCAGAAGCACACATGTCTGACTTCTAGGGAAGTTTGCTCTTACTCCAGAAAGGTCTAAGTGGCCAAAGAATATGTCCTGAGTAACCCCCTGAGATCCCTTCACTGTGGAGATTTTTGCTATGGTGCCACCAAAGCACTCCATCACCCACATGTCCATCTTCCTCTCTGAGCTCCTGACAGACTCCTCCTAATGCCTGTTGGTCATTTTCACATGGAAGCCCCACTTCTTATGTTGGCACAGAGCTGACCCTTGGTAAGTGGCTATGTGATGTATGAATAAGATGAAAATCAAAACCAAACCACCTACCCCCTTTAGCTCCTCTCCATAAGTGAACAGTTTATAATTATTCACCTTCTTAAAGCACCCCAGTGATCCACTAGAAACGCCCTCTTTGTTCATTTCCTGTCTTCCTTAGTCCTTCCCAATTTACAGGAGGGATTATGAGATACTGACTTAAAAGTAGTCAGGACCCAGGCATTCCTCAGACTACAGGCTCCACCTAGACTCATCCAAGTCTTAGCCCTTCCCATTCCCACTCTGGCCGGGCCTCCATCCAGAGTTTCCCCAGTGCCTGTCTTTCAGCTAACTCATCTCACTCATGCCTCAGATGTCTTCTGGTTTTAGTTTTCGTCCAGCTCCTCCCTCTCCCCATCCCAATCCTTCCTAGCTCCCAGAACTGTGCTCCTGGTCCGCACTCCAGCTACAGCTCCGCCCCTTTGACTATGGCTCCGCCCCTGAACCGCCCTTGCAACTTAGCCCCGCCCCTCCGGCACAGCTCCGCCCCTTACAGCTCCTTTCCCCCTCCCCCACCCCAGTTTCCCGAGCGCGGGGCCCACCAACCCACCCTCACCTCGGAGAACAGCGCGGCTAGGTGCTCCAGTGGCGCCGCGGGCAGGTCCCCGCAGAGCACGCCGCGAAGGCTGTTGGGCTCCGGAGGGTCGGGCCTGGTGCGTAGGAAGAAAAGCCCCTTAGCGCGAGCTGGACCCACCTCCGGATCCGCGTCCAGCCCGGGACTCAGGGTCAGGCCCCCAGGCCCGGGCCTCACCACCAGCAGCGACTGCGGCCCCTCTGCTGCTTCGTGGGCCAGGAAGGCCTGGAACAGCTGCTCCGCTTCGGCGGTCCCCGCGCAGCTCTCCCAGGCGCCCGCAGCTGGCCGCAGACTCTGGGCCACGCAGGCCCCCAGGAGTCGCAGTCGCGGGTCGGCCCCGGATTCCTCAGCGTTCTCCGTCGCGAGCGGGGCCTCCTCAGCGCTCGGCATCGCTAGCGGCCTCAAGCTGCATCGGTTTCCCTAGCGACGGGGACGCGGCCCGCACTCCCTCCTCTGCTCCCCTCGGATTGGGTTCAGAACTCCTGGCCCCGCCCCCTCCAAGCAAATAAGGTAGGAGGGGAAAGCGGGAAGGGGCGGGGTCGCGTCATTGTTGCTAGGAAACCAGCTGAGGCGCCTACTTAGTTGTGCGGTCTGGTAGATTGGAAGTGCTCAGGGGTGACTGTTGAGAGAGATGGTTTATTATCAGTGGAGTGCGTGGAGAGATCAAGCCTATAAATGCTTTTAAGAACCCTTTTAGCCAAGGTCAGATTTAATTCTTTGGAGATCTTCAGACACTGAAAATAGTATAGTGCTCTCACCTCTATCCTAAATGTGCATTTCAATCTTAAACACATGCCAAATCATAAAACAGATATAAACAGATGACTTTTTGCAATGTCTTTTCCATAAGGACAGAACTTTAGGACACTACTGGCCAACAGAACTTTCGGTGATGATGAAAATGTTCTGTATCTGTCCTAACCACATGTGGGATATAAATGTGCTGGAGTCACTCAGGAAATGAATTTTTAATTAATTTTGACTTAAAATGATATAGTCATATGTGGCTAGTAGTTACCATATTTGACAACTGAGCTTCCAAATTTTAATCTGAATTTTTAAAAAAATGCTTTTTCAGTGCCTTGCTTTGCCTAAGTCTTAGGCATGTACTTAATTTGCCAAAGGGGTAAACAAGCTTTGATCTCCCTTTGATTTCCTTGGATATGGCCCCTAATGAGTTCTTGTTAACTGTAGCCAAGCATTTGTAAATACACAGTATGATCAGAACCTCTGTATCCTGCTCTATATCTGGATCTTGACTTCAAAACAGGATAATATGAAGTGCCTTGCCTGACCTTAGAAATTAGCATTTGTTACCTGCTGAGTCCATGTCACCATGATCAGGGTAAATACCTTGGCCCTTTGTATGGATGTAGGGTGAAAATGCGTGGGTGCCAAGGAAATGGACAGCTCAGGCAGCATGAGGTCTGCAGATATGAAATGAGCCCCCCTTTCCCCCACCACCCTGATTTTAGTCGCTTCCCAGGAACTGCAGAATTTCTGTGTAAAAGGAATGTTTATAATGGGCTTCAAAGGAATATTAACAGAATAAGCAGTTATCAAAAGCAGCTTGGCTAATAAGAGCCCCTCAGGAAAACACCAGTGGTTGGCATGTAGAATGATTGATTTCATAATATCTGGGCCACAGGAGTTGCTGTCATGAAAAACACTGACATTAGAAATGAATCTTTATGCATGTAAAGAGTGTTTTGTCATTGCTGGATTAAACAATAAGCTGACCAATGAGTAAACGGACAGGTGGGGCACTAAAATGAATTTTGGGATGAATTTGTTTATTGACATTTCACCTAAAAGCATCCAAGAAACAGAAATGTTGGCTCAGTGCCTGTGGCTCAAGTGGCTAAGGTGCCAGCCACATACACCTAAGGTGGCAGGTTTGAATCCAGCCTGGGCCCTCCAAACAACAATGATGGCTGCAACCAAAAAAAAAAAAAAGCCAGGTATTGTGGTGGGCGCCTGTGATCCCAGCTACTTGGAAGGCAGAGGCAGGAGACTCGCTTGAGCCCAGGAGTTGGAGGTTGCTGTGAGTGGTGATGCCATGGCCTTCTACCCAGAGGGACAGCTTGAGGCTCTGTCTCAAAAAAAAAAAAAAAAAAAAAAAAGAAAGAAATGTCAGGGGCTTCTTACACTTCTTACACATACAAGAGTTTTGTATAGTTTTTTTTTTCTTTTGTTCTGTTTGCACATAGGAATGTGTCATTATTGTTTTAATGCTTAGGGCCTTCAGGTGTGTCAACCCTGTGTGTCATATTTTGTATACATAGTGAATTCAGGACCATTAACTTCCAGTAAACCCTTCAAACAAAATTTCTGCCACCCCTCCTTTGACTATCATTCTTTTTGTCCCCTTGCCCCAACATGCATAAAAATAGTAACAAAGAGCCTGTGAAAATGACTTGGCAATGTCTGTCTGAGGGTGAAGTCTTCTGAGCAGTCCAGCTTTTGTTTTTCTTTTCCTTCAACAAGACGCCTTATCTCTATTTTAGAAGGTTATTGGCTTACTCGCATGCTCAGTGTGTCAGTGCTGGCTGCTGACAGGGGATTCAGTTTCTTAGCATGTGGAGCTCTCCACTGGGTGCTTGAGTGTCTTTATAACACTGTGGCTGGCTTACCTAGAGCAAGTGATCTAAGAAAGACCTAGACAGAAGCCACAGTGTCTCTTATGACCCAGCCTTGGAAGTTATACATCATCATTTCTGCAATAATCCTATTAGTCACAAAAGTACGTCTACTCTATTCAGTGTAGGGGGAAGCCATAAGGATGTTCACCAGGGAAAAGAATTATCACATGCATGCTGGAGGTTGGCTACTACAAAAGCTTATTAAGGAAAATATTGACTTTGCATATGATGTTTGGATAAAATAATTTCCATTTTTTAAATTGGAAGATTTTTTTTGCTTGAATTGGCTATGCATAATTTCTCTTCAAGATTATCAGTCATAATCTCTTTAAATTGTAGATATTCACCCATGACAAAAAAAAATTGTTCCCCCAAGCAAGTATACAATATGAAGCCTTTTATAATCATTCAAAAATTAGCAGTTGACATTACAATTACAGAACCTAACAGCTCGTTCTTTTCATTTTTGACAAATGTTATGTGGATTTCTTGCGATGCTAATAATGGATATTGAATCTAAACAAACCTGTCCATATCAAATATTTCAAAGTAATATGAAGTTCTAATTCAAAGAATGTTAATGCATTATTAGAATCACCTCCTTGCAGCCATCTTGGATGCTACTAAATGAGAACATCAGTCACCAAGGGGGAAATTTATTGGATATGGGAATAAATGGAGAATTGGGGTACTTATGACTCTACCCAGGAGACATGAATAGGAATGTTAATTGTTGCATTGTTTGTAATAGCAAAATACTACAAAGCAAACCAGGTTCCCATCCATAAAGTTGTCACAGAGTAAAGCAGTGAAAGTGAACAGAACTCACGTACCATGTGAGTGAGCCACCTTGGAGGTCCAGCCTTCCCCTGAGATGATACAGCCCTGGAGAACATCTTGCCTACGATATCATGAGAGATTCTAGGCCATAACTAACCAGCAAAACTTCTCCTAAATTCCTGACTCACCATAACTGTCTGGTAGATGTGTGAGCCATGTGCATCAACATGGATGTATCTTAAAATCGCAATATGAATAAAATAAGCAAGTTGCAGAAGAATGCATTGTGCTGTATTTATTAGAAGCTTTAAACCAAGTGAAACAAATGGTATTTTGTAAGAAGAATACACATATGTAATAATCTAAAGAAAAGTAAGTTTATGATTAACACAAAATTCAGATTTTGATCACTTCTCGGGACCAAAGAGGCTTGGGATTGATGAGGCAAACACAGGGACCTTTTTCATTATTGGAATTGTTTTATTTCTTAACCTTGCTTTTATCATTTTTCTGACTGTACACATACATTATTTACTTTTTGTGTATATGTAATATACCTCATAATAAAAAAGTAAACATAAATGTGCTACTTCAGGTACTCTCAGTGTTTTGGAAAAATAATTCCAGTTACTAAGAATATATTATTAAACACATTCATATAAAATGGCACATTAGATATCTTAAAATAAAATTGTGTAATAGTATGTTACTGGTGACTTTTTTGCCATCACATCTAATAGGTGCTGTTAGCCTTTGTCTTACTTCCTGGCTCTGTTAAGCCCAGTTGATTTCTGATTCACTGTGTGCAAACATTCTGTTCTCTTGACTTCAGGACAAGTATTCTCTTAGTTTATTTCCCTCATCTGTGACCACTTCTCATTCTCTTCGAAAACTTTCTTTGCTTTTCAACATTGATGTTGTTTAGGCATCTACCCCAGATCTCCAGAGCTTCTCACTCTAAAATCTCTCTTTGTCTGAATTTACTCACTGAGGCAGCAATTCTTTCTTATATGCTAATTGCTCCCAAATCCTTACCTTGAGACCAGAACTGGGCAGGTATAATATTTTAGGGCAACATCTGTTTCTCCTTCAAGCCTCTATAGAAGTAGTTCCATTGCATTCAGGAACTTAAAATTGGAGAAAGGTCTGAAATCAGCTTGATTTTTATTCTTTTGCAGATAACATGTTGAAACTACCTGTACAGTTAAAGGACTATTTTTTCTCTCTCTGTAAAACCCCAAAAGTTTTAGGATATAACTAAAGTCCTATTTAATTGATCTTTGCCTGAAATTGTAAGAGCTCATTTGGTTTCAGTAGTTAAGTGTTTCTTTACAGCACAAAAGATTGTTCTGTAGAGTCATGGATTATTACTTACTTTTCTTTCTTTATTTCTTTCTTTTTTTTTTTTTAGACAGAGTCTCACTTTGTCACCCTTGGTAGAGTGCTATGGTATCATAGCTCACAGCAACCTCAAACTCCTCAAACTTGAGCTCAAGTGATTCTCTTGCCTCAGCCTCTTGAGTAGCTGAGACTACAGGCGCCGGCCACAATGCCCAGCTATTTGTTTTTAGAGACAGGGTCTTGCTCTTGCTCAGTCTGGCCTCGAACCTGTGAGGTCAGGCAATCTACCCACCTCAGCCTCCCAGACTGCTAGGATTACAGGCGTGAGCCACCGTGCCTGGCCTATTACTTATTTTTCCATTTGCATTTTCTCTTTGGACTTTCTGGTGATGGAAACTGATACAGTGCACTAACAGTTACAAATGGGGGTTGAGATACTAGTCGAGGTTTTCCATTTCTATGTATTTTAATATTGTCCTGTGGCTCCCCATGTAGAGAGTTATGAATATTGATGCTATCAGGGAGTATGGATGGGTACAGTCCATTGATTCTGAATAGTTTTAAACACATAGCAGAAGCAGTAGTTGTGAAAACCATGTTGTTTTTTCTTGCATTGTAATAGCTAAGCATTTATATGAAGAAAAGGTTTATATTGTATTGCATATTTGTTTTCATTCTAAGAGCTTGACTTTGAATACAACAGGACACAGCCTGGAAGACTGAGAGGTTAGCCCATATCTGGTAAACCACAGATGGGTAAGAATGCAAAGCCTTATGATAATCAGATTTTCTTGCAGAGGAGAGGTAAGGATTCTTTCTAGGATGGAGAGGGGGGCTGGGAAAGAAAAAACTGAGGACACTTCAGAATTCTTGACCCTTTCAGGAGGTCCAGGGAAGGGGATGAGGTGGCAGCTACTACAGAAATGCTTGTGGGTCTGGGAGAAGAGGGCACTTGATCTGTGCTTCCTGGGGGAGTCATAGGAAATTGCACGGAGGAGAAGCCTTCATCCAACCTGGCCCTTCATGTTAGGGTAGCACTCCTTAGCATTGCTCAGGGACAGGAAGTGATATTTTCTGAAAATCTTTGTGGTCTGGTTAGGGGGGCAACCAAAACACATTGAGGGTCAGCTTGGTTAAGCTGAGAAGAGCACAGGATGGGAGCTGTATTACTTCAAGGCTTTCCAGGTTGGCAATGCATAGTTATAAGGACTGTACAGGATGGTCATATCTCAGCAAGAACAAAGGACATATATAGACCAGCTGTCCCTCTCCTGATGACAGGAAGGTATATAGGCCCTCCAGTAACTTACAAGCCCCTCCCCAGAGGACAGAGTAAAAGGAAAGAGTCTTGAATAAAGTATAGACATCAGAAATGATTGAATTACCTTGAGTTGGCAAGACCATGTTTAGTGGCTAGAAAGGCGGATCAGTCTGAGTTTGGCCAGAGCCACTCCAAGTATTATGGAAATAAGGGTTTAATATAGAATTAATTAGAGCTTACATGACTATGTCAAGAGGTGGGAAGTGAAGGTCAGTAAGTGGTGGCTGAGTGGCAGCTTACACTGGAATAATCTGAGTCCAGGAGAAAGCAGCCACATGTCAGACCACAGAGCATGTGCCCCTAAGTGCCAGAACCACAAAGGGCAGGGTTCTTGGAGGCCATCCGTGAAGGCCCCAAGCCTGGCCACCATGTTCTCTGGGATAAAGTCCCAGACATGACATAGGATGTCCCTTAACTTTGAATTTCTGGTAAATACCAAAATATTGCACATAAAAATGCATGGTAAAATGGGGCATCCTTATACAAAAAAAGTAGATCAAGATGTCATCAGGTTCAGCTTCTGAGGCCTTTCTCCTTGGCTGGCAGGTGCTGCCTTCTCCCTGTATCCTCATGTGGTCTTTCCTATGTGTCTTTCCAAGTATCCAGATTTCTTCTTCTTATAAGGAAATACTGGTCAGATTGGATTAGGATCCACCCAAAGACCTCATTTTAACTCACTTACCTCCTTAAAAGTCCTGTCTTAATAATACAGTTACATTTTTAGGTACTGAGAATTAAGACTTCAATGTTTGGATTTTGTAAGGACATAGCTCATCCCTTAAGACAGGTCATCACAAAGCATCTTCAGTTTAGATGTAGGAAAATAACATATTGTAGAAATAAAGACCACCCAAATGAAACGAGCGAAGATTATTTATTCAAAGCTTGCTCTAGCCTGGGAGTCAGCCACTTGGTACAGCTTCAAAAGCAAGTAGAGGGGTGGAAAAGATTTATAGCAGAAGAAAGGGGAGGTTTCACATTTGTCCTGATTGGAGGTTCTTGGCTGGGAAAGTGGGAGGTGTCTCAGCTGAAGCAGGACATCCCATGAAATTAGTTAGGAGAGCTTGTTTGGCTTTCTCCATTGGTCTTAAGTTGGAAGGGGCAACAGTTAGAGAAGCAGGCAATTGTTATTCAATTCCTGGCCATTTGGGGTCTGTTAATACAGGGGTTATTGTTGACTTCCTATGCTGGATACTGCAGACTATAAGTCTGAGTTCTACTTTTAGGTATGGTTTGGCTATTGTTCATTTTGCTATTCAATTTCTCAATACATAACTCTTTTCTTTTTAATATAAGTTTTATAACCATAGAAAATGTACCTTCACATTATACTATTATTTATTTCCTTCTAGTTTATACTTCCCAGAGTTCAACCTATGTTCCATCCCATTGTTTTATAGGAATATTTCTGATTGTAGAAAGATGATGGGGAAGGAGAATGTGGGGTGAGGATAAGCTAGGATAAGCTAGAGTAAAGGAGAGGTAAAATATTATTTTTGGCTCATTTGTACAGCCCCTGTGATGAACATTGAGGTCAGCAAAACTCCATCCCTGAGTCAAATTTGACCCCCAACCACATGTATTATTGCAAATATAGTTTTATTGGAACACATTTGGGAGGCCCATTCATTTATGGCTTTTGTCACACAAGTACAGAGTTAAAGAGTTGTAACTATACAAAGAATATATGTGTGTATGTGTATACATATATATACATATATATAATATATACATATATAATTATAGCTATACAAAGAATATATGACCCAAAAAACATGTATTATCTGACTCTTTACACAAAAAGTTTGTCAACAAACTTTGTTGTTCAGATGAGTAACTACCAAATCTCTTGGCTGGGAAGACTCAAAGTGGGAAAAGCATTAAGCACCCTGAGGTCCATTAAATAAGACTCAGAATATATTTTGCTATAAAACTGCAAAACCATACATTCTTCTTCTAGAAATTATTCATCACTTTTTGGTTAGAGAATTACCTCCACCTTCTGGAAGTAATTCTGCCCCATCCCCAATCCAGGCACCCGGGTGGGGTTTAGTCCCCAACTCTACAAAGTTGAAATATGTGACTTGGCCTAAACTGGGATCATTCTATCCCCCAGTTACAGTCATCAGTATGATGATGGGCACATGATCTTGTAAGGACAGGAGAGTCAGATCTATACTTTGGTTTGACTGTTGGGGTAAATGAGGACTTATAATTTTTGTTGGACTTGAACCTGGGAAGATGTAGGGCAGAGCTAATGTGGCCTCCTTGGCTCCATGAAGGGAGGTACCATCTGAAAACAAAGCCAAGACAATGGAAAAAAATCCAAGAGACAGAAAAGAGAAAGCAATTCGCAATGACCTTGCTCTAGATTCAGCCTAATACACCAGACTTCTCCTTCACACAAGCCAAGACATTCCCTTCTCAGCAAGCCAGTGTGAGATATTTCTGTGCCTCTTAAGCAAGAGTCACAAGTGAAGCAGGTGGCAAGTAAAGAAAAAGGTTTTTTAAGAAAGAAGAGAGGCCAGGTGTGGTGGTGACTCACACCTGTAATTATAGCACTTGGCAAGGCCATGGTAGGAGGACCACTTGAGCTCAGGAGTTCCAGATGAGCCTAAGCAAGAGTGAGACCCTGTCTCTACTAAAAATAGAAAAGTTAGTGGTGCCTGGTGGGGTGTGACTGTAGTCATAGCTACTGAGGAAGCTATGTAAGGAGGATTGATTGAGCCCAGGAATTTGAAGTTGCTGTGAGCTAGGCTGAAGCCATGGTACTCTAGCCATGGTGACAGAACAACACTGTCTCAAAAAAGAAAGGAAGGCAGGAAGACAGGAAGGAAGGCAGAAAGGCAGGAAGGGAGGGACGGGATGGGGGGGAGTCAGAGAGAGAGAAGAGAGAGAGAAAGAGAGAAAGGAGATGTTTATTGGTAGGGAGTAAAGAGGCCATTGAGGAGACATGAAGGGTATATTTCCTGAAACAATTTCTGCAGGAGATTTTAAGAGCCAACCTTCAATCTTTGCTTAACACTTAACAACTCCAGATCACAGACTTAGCTCTTGGTTTTCACCTTGATTTTGAATTAAGGTAGTAAACCAGAAATTAACATGGGTGGATTTCCCTATGTTTATTCACTATTCAATGTTTAATTTCCAGAAGGATGAAAGAAATACTTACTTAATTAAATGTGCTAAACAATAACAACCCTCGCTTGCTTTTCACATTTACTTGTCTTGCAGAAATATGCTATGAAGAGTTGATGAAGCTATTTTTAAAAATGAATTCCACACACCACTTAATTGTAATAATCTGTAGGGTGTAACTGAACATTTTCCACTGCAGGATACAGGTGGGCAGAACAAGGAATACGTCAGAAAACACACCTTCCTGGTTCTTTCTTTTTTGCAGTTTTGGGAATTCTTGGGGTTTGGTGTGAGTTTTAGTTCTTACATGTGGTATCCTTTATTTTGTAGGAAATTATTCATTTTAGAGGCCAAGGGGGTGGGCCAACTGTTCTGGTGGAACTGTGATTATACATTTGTGAAACGTATATTCATTTGTGAATGCATGAATAAATAAATTAATATGTGCAGTACCAAACATCTGAAAAATTATGTTCACTTCTGAACCAGCTAGGTAGATGTGTGGGCCAAAATATTTCCAGGACACAATGGACTATAGTTCCCTGAAAGCTTTGCCAGGGATCAGAGAGGAATTCACCTTGAGTGTGCTGCTCTCTGTCCCTGTGGTTCTCAACTGCAGCTACACGCTAAGATCTGGGGATATTTTAAAGGTGCCAAGAAGCCAGGGTCCATCCCAGAACAAATGGAGCAGTATCTAGGGATAGGACTGGAGCCTTAGTATGCATTAGAAGATCTCCAGGGCATTCTAGTGTGTTGCCAGGTACACAACTCCTGGTGTATAGGAGAGCTCCTCCTCCTATAGGACCAAGCTAGTGGGAGAGCTGACTCTTTCCCCCTCTTCTACCTCTATGTCTGACTCTTTCTCTCTCTCTATCTGACTTGGTGGATCTTTATCTGTTATCTGCTTCTACCTCTCTCTCTGCCTTTGTTCCTTCAGACATTCTTACTTACATGAGTCTCAGGAGGCAACAGAAACCCTAAGAAAAGACTAAGCCACTACTCCTTCTTGTTCCTTTATGGTCCCTAGGGTGTAAAGGCTGTGATTGAAGTAAAATGACTCATAACAGCTCTTGAGTGGAAGCTGATCCCAGTCCTAAATAGCCCAGGCTGGGGGGGATGTTTTTGTTTGTTTATTTATCTATTTTTTTGCTCAAGGCTAGTGGTTCTTGAAGTGTGGTCCTAGGCAGGCAACATCACCAGTACCTGGAAACTTATCAGAAATGCAAATTATTCCTTTCCAATGGAAACTCTGGGAATGAGTCTCAGCAAATGTGGTTTATGTATTTATTTACCAAATCATAGCTATGTACATTAATGCATTTATGGGGTACAATTTGCTGGATTTATATACAATTTGAAATACATCAAATTGGTGAACATAGCCTTCACTGAACTTTCTTAATTATTGTGTTAAGACATTAATATATTCTACATTTAGTAGAATGACATGTACCCTTGTAAAATGTGTTTTGATTTGTATTTATTTATTTATTTATTTTATTTTATTTTATTTTATTTTTAGTTTTTGGAGACAGAGTTGCCTTGGGCTGAATACCCTGGTGTCACAGCCCATAGCAACTTCAAACTCCTAGCCTCAAGAAATCCTTTTGCCTCAGCCTCCAAGTTGGGACTATAGATGCCAGTCACCAGAGCCAGCTTTTTTCTATTTTTTGTAAAGATGGGTCTCTTTTTGTTCAGGCTGGTCTTGAATTCCTGAGCTCAGGTGATCCATTCCCCTTGGGCTCTCAAAGTGTTAGGATAACAGGTGTGAACCAGTGCACCAAGCCCAGCAAATGTCATTTTAGAAGTCTTCTAGATAATTTTGAGGCATGCTAAAGTTTCAGAACCAGTCTCTATGGGAGAAATGCTCCCTGGCTTACTCTTCACAGGCTTCTACCTTAGATAAAAGATGTCCTCCAAACCTCTGAGCTCACAGTGGGCTTGGGACCAATATTTGTCCAAGAAAATAATGCTATCTACTGAAAGAGATAGTGACTTGTGTGGAAATAAATAAAGAATATTCAAATGAGAAACAGAGACTGTTAGTTTGCTGTAACAAAGAGTCAGCTACCATTGTGTTTAGCAGAGTCTCAAAGGCAGGCAGAAGCCCCATAAGATATTGCCACCTAGCTGGGGATGTAACTGAATCTTCAAAAAGCCACTTCACTGGTCTATGAATCAGCAAATGGGTCCTCACCAGACACTAAATCTATAGGTGCCGTGATCTTGGACCTACCAGTCTCCAGAACTGTGAACAATAAATTATTGCTGTTTATGACGGAACTCAGGCTAATGTCACAGGCCTGAGAGCCAGGATAGCCTCTAGTGCAGTGGTTCTCAACCTTCTTAATGCCTCCTAATGCTGTGACCCTTTAATATAGTTCCTCATGTTGTAGTGACCCCCTTAGTTGCTACTTCATAACTGTAATTTTGCTACTGTTATGAATCATAATGTAAATATCTGATATGCAGGATGTATTTTCACTGTTATAAAGGGGTCACGACCCACAGGTTGAGAACTGCTGCTCTACTGTCTCAAAGCTTGAAAATCAGGAGACTGGTGTCCAAAGGTGGGAGGAAGAAGATTTGCGTCCAAGTTCAAGAAGAGAAAGTGAATTTTCCCATTTTCCACCTTTTTGTTCTGTCTGGGCTCTCAATGTTCTTGGGGATACCTACCCATCTTGGGGAGGGCACATCTTCTTTCTCACTCTCCCAATTAAAATGCTAATCTCTCCCCCAGAAACATCCTTGCAAACACACCTGGAAATAATGTTCTACCAGCCTTCTGGGTATCCCTTAACCCTGTCTAGATGACATAGAAAAGTCACCATCATATTGACTGAGACCTACCCATTTGGGGCCTATTGCTACAGAAGGTGGGGCTTGACTTTTTGGGCTGGTTGCTGCAGAGGCTGTGGGTAAGATTCCTACTTTGAAATATGGCCTGGCCGTTGTCTGTTTATGTATTCAGTTTCTCACTTGGAAACCTTAGATCCCTGGCTTGACAGGCTGTCTTGAATTAATGTCCCCAGAGTTTCAGCTTTGTTTAGAGTGCCTTATTATAGTGTTGGTAGGATTGGAGAATCCCATGTGCTCCTACCTGTATGTTCTTGGGATGGTTCCACTGTGTGGCACAGAAGGCCCAATCTTTGGGGAGCAGAGGTCGAGATCAGCAACCAATCAGCCCCATGTCATCTACGTAGTTTGACTGGAAGCTGCCAGTGGGCACCCCTGACCACTTTCTTGATCAGGCATTATGGGTAGACATTAGATAATTCCTGATAATGACTGTGATTTCTAGGACCCCCAGTGGGAGGAGTTGGTCAATGAAAAGATAAATGAAAAACAGGGACATTTACTAGATGGGGGATAAAATTCCTTCTTGACCTGAGGTGGAGAGAAACCAAATGAAAATATCACAAAGTTAGAGGTCTAAGAAAATGCCACTAAATAGTGTGTGTGACTAAAATCACTGAACAGGGAAGACCAAGGGTATCTCAGAGAAGTTGATGGTAGTAGAAGAACTAAACAGAAAAAGAAAGACACTTCTCTCAGACACCTTCCTCCAGAGAAAACCTGACTCTAGGAAATGAAAGTATCACTTTAAAACCTATAGATAGGAAGCATGATGAGCAATTTCATTTGTCAGTTTGCCTGGGCCACGAGGTACCCAGACATCCGGTTAAACACTGTGTGTGTGAATGAGGGTATTTCTGGAAGAGGTCAGCCTTCAGATGGGCGTACTTCATTATGTAAAGCAGATAGTCGTCCACAGTATGAGCGGACATCATCTAATCCATGGCGGGTCTGGATGGAACACAAAGGAGGGGGAAGGTTGATTAACTCTGCCTGACCATTTAAGCTGCGACATCCATGTTCTGCCTGTAGTGCTCTGGGCATTCAGGCCTTCAGACCCAGCCTGGAGCCTGCCCCATGGCTCTGAAGTGTTCAGGCCTTTGAACAACACCTTCAGCTTCCCCAGGGCTTCAGCTCACAGGGGAAAGATCCTAGGACTCCTGTTTCTCTGGAGCAATGTAGTACCAAAGGGGATTCTACCTCTTCCCTGCCCCTCCATGACCTATGATGACAATGCAAGCAGTGGCAAGAATATGTAGAGGTTTAAGAAGGAAGCATTGTAACATCCAAAGAGGAACTGCAGGCAATGTGCTCTGAGAGGACATGGCTGACAGGTGGATGGTGTCACCTGTTTGGGGAAAGGTTCATGGCAGGTGGGACATACCAAGGGCAGTGCTGGGTTCTGTGGGTGGAGAGGGCAGGCAGGGCCCAGATTTCCCCTGGGTGGAATTATCCAACTCAGGGAAGTAGGTAGGATCAATGGGTTTTGTTGGACAATCTGTAGACAGCTCTTAAAAAAATATTTGGAGTATTTTGCAGTAAAATAAGTAGAAAAATATAAGATTATTTCCATGCCCTGTATTTTGAAAAACGAGCAGACATATCATTTCTGTGTTTTCTGTACAGACAGAATTTATTGAGTGCTTAATATATGCTTGCTATAGTTCTAAGCACTATTAAAATTACTTCACCTTTAACTGACCTTATACTATGTAAGAGGGGTATCTTTAGTGTCCCTGGTTCACAGATGAAGAAAGGCCTAGAGGTTGAGTTAGTACCCAATATAATTCAGCTGGTGAGTGATGCTGCAGGCAGGCTGATTCCCAAGTCTGCATTTTTAAGCACATAACAATAATGTCTGCATTTGGGAAAATGTGAGCATAAAAAAGATTCCTCACCTCATCTAGGCAGGATGCATAGGCCTCAGGAAGAGGTATCTACTTTGCACTGTGACATATAATACATATAGTACAGGCCTAAAAAAGCCTGGAATAGGGGGTTGGAATTATGGGAGATGAGAAGTCCAGAATAATGAGTCAGAATTGCAGATGTGGCTGGAGTGAGTGAGTGCCTATAAGATGCATGGGAATTCTTGCTCCTAGGCTATGTACAATGTGTGTAGAGGAAGTAGAAGGCAAATGTATTTTTAACAGCTTAATTTAGGTGTAATTAATATACAACAAACTGCTAATGTTTAAAATATACAATTCGATAGATTTTGACATGTTCATACACACACAAAACTATCAACACAATCAAGGTGGTAAACATATTCAACATACCAGTGTTTCCTTATGTTAACCTCTCACTTTTTACTCTCCCCACCGCCACAAACATGGATCTGTTTTCTTTCTCTCTAGATTGTTCACATTTTTTATGATTTTGTGAATATGGGATCATGTAATACAGACTGAGTGCTGGCTTCTTTCAGTTAGCAAAATTGTTTTGAGGCTTGTCAATGCTGTTGCTTGTAAGGAAAGTCTGTTTCTTTTACTGCTGAATGGTATGCCACTGCATGGATTGGCCACAACTTCCTTTCATTCATTCTTCTGTTGATGAACATTGGTGTTTCCTGCTCTTGGCTATTAAAAATTTTAGTATGAACACATGTTTTCATTTCTCCTTGGTAAATACTAAGGAATAAAATATCTGGCTCATATGGTAGGTGCATGTTTAACTTAATGAAAAAAAAAGAAAGAAAGAAAGAAAGAAAGCCTTGCCAAGCCATATTCCAAAGTGATTGCACCATTTTGCATCCTAGCCAACAATGAATGACAGTTTCAGTTCCTCCACGTGTTCTTGAATGCTTGGTATTGTTGGTCTTGTCAATGTTAGCTAGTTTAATAGTGTTTGTGATATCTAGCCTGCTGGTAATTGGCATTTTCTTAACAACTGAATGAGGATGAGCATATTTTCACGTTCTCATTTGACATTCTCATATCTTTGTTTGCGAAGTATCTATTCATATATTCTGCCTCAGTTTTTTTCTGAGCTGCTTGATTTATTATTTACTTTTGAGAATTGTCTATGTATTCTGGATAAAAATGTTGTATCAGATATGTGATTTGCAAGTATTTTTCTCCCAGTCTGTAGCTTGCCTTTTCATTTTGCAAACCTTTTAGGCAAATCTGGGGCAATTCCAGGGATCACTTCCACTGTTTCCTGTTTGCAGGATTCACTGTTCTTTGTTGCCTGATATCCAGTTTATTCAAGGTTATTGTTTTATATATGCAGAGGGTGCTGACAAAATGTATACATGTTTTAAGAAAGGTGGAGGCAAGATGGCTGACTGTAGCCAGCTTTCCATAGAGGCTCCTGTCCAGAAAGTGAGTTAAAGGACAGAAGTTTAGCAAGTAAGCTGATGGTTTGGAGCTGAGCCAAGAAAGAAGGTTGAAGAATGCACATCAACCCTGCTGAGGCAAGCTGCGACCCCAAGGAAACAAACAATAGGTACAAAATCCATCACCAAGCAGAAGGGAGTCCCTTCCCCCATGAGAATGGCTCACAGTATACTTTCTACAAATAAGCAAGCAGAGTCCTGATATACTCCTATTTTATCCAATGGGAGAGACCATCTAAAAACTGATGGACCCACTAACACTAGTAGCACTTCCCCAGAGAGGACCCACTAACACTAGTAGCACTCTCCTGCCAGGCATAAAACTGTATAAATTCTCTACCTACAGTTCTGAGCTTCCAGTACTCCCCTCCATTCTCACCCTGAGGTCTGGAAGCCTGTTCTCCATGGAGGCCAGATTCTGGGGCATTGTCTCAAGAGGTATGGACAAGGCCTGGACTATTGCAGGTCTATGCTGATTCTGTGACATGGGGGTAAAGAGAGGACTGTGGACTGAGAGGGAGAGGGAGAAGCAGTGCCCTGCAGCACAGAGCAGCAGCAGCAGTGGCAGGAACAATAGGGCTCACACCCCTGGGGTGACACTCCCTGCTCTCTTGGAAACTGGTGGCAGCCACTGGCAGAGCAGATCTGGGATGGAAATAAAGGTCTATGAGTAAAGGGTGTGCCTGAGGAGGTACCTGCCTGGGCTGGGCAGCAGGGACAGAGACTAGAATAGACATGCGCAGAGATGGCATATTGCTAGGGTGGGGTTGAGTCATAAGTGCTGCGTTAGTGAGCTTAAGAAGTACCTAGTTCCCAGAGGAACATGGCAGAGGGAAGGGCAGGTGGGGCAACAGCACCAGCCTAGAGAGAAATGGATGTTGAGAGCTGTGTGTGAGTGCTGGCCTAGGAAGAAACAGGAACTGAGAGCTGAGTGTGAGTTTGGCTACACCTACCCCAACAAAGAGTGCAGCCCAGACAGAGACACCAGCTCTGTGGGAATTGGTGCAATGGCAGCAGCACAGGGTGGGGCTGAGCCACAGTTTCTGTAAGCTCAAGCAGAGCCTGGCCTACAGGGGAATAGAGCTGGGACAGAATTGCTAATTCTGCCAGAATATAAGTGGCAGCAACATTAATCAGGGGCAGGGCTGGAATGGAGTGAACCACCCCAGCTTTCATTAAGCACCTGAGGTTGATAGGCCTCAGCTCCCACAGCTAGATAGTGACAGAGAGCAATGGTTTGGCTGAAGAAACATAGATCTCCCTGCGACTCAGCCAGGCACAAACCCCTGGAGCATCTGCTTATTGGAGGGAACTGGGTCATAGCTCTCTGGGGTTACAGTGACTGAGTGTGACAGAGGTGTAAGGTGGAGAAAGAGGCATCAACCTTCCTGGACTAATTCATTTGCTGTGTGGGTCCTTCTGATTCCATGGAGCACCAGAGCAAGTCATATTCAAGTTGCCAGCAGACGCCTGCTTTCTAATTGCTGGAGATCTTTTGAACTCTCCCACTTGAGACTGTGTGCTGACTGGGACAATTGATTTGGAAATCTTGACCTAGGCCAATCACACAAGGACTATTCAAAGTGATACCCTACGTAAGTGATTGTGGGAAGGTTTAATTTTCCTTTTCCAGTTGTTGCCCATGGTGGGTGGAAACTTAGTTGCTGATATTTCTCCACAGATGTCAACCCAGAGTTACTGATTCACTAGGAGTGGACAGAGACCAGCTGAAAACAAGACAGAGCCACTTAGCCCCACCACACCAAACTGGTCCCCAGTGTCTCAGGCCATAGCACTGTATGGGTCCTGTGCAAACCTCTAGGAAAAAAGCTATAGATAGTAATCTCAGATCTTGGGCAAAGGGCTGGTTAATCCTTACTCCAAGAGCTCCCAAACCAACTTCATCTTATCTGTTCATCTAGCCAATGGTGTAAAATAATCATAGGGCAGAATCACCAGAAAAACTTTGACAAAATGAATAATCAGAATAGAACAACTCCTCCAAAGAACAATACCAGAATATGCATAAACAAATTACTGAGATGTCAGAAATTGAATTCAGAGTTTGGATTGAAAATAAGATTAATAGAATGGAGGTAAAGTTGGAATTAGAAATTCAAGGAGCATTCCAAAAGTTGTATCAGGAATTCAATGAATTCAAAGACAGAATCATGAAAGATTTTGACACATGGAGAAAAGAACTTGAAGCATTCAAAGATCTGAAAAATATAGTAGAATCTCTCAGTAACAGAATGGGAGCAAGCAGAAGAAAGAATGTTTGCCATTGAAGACAAAGCTTTTGAATGCTCCCAAGTGCTCAAAGAGGAAGAGAAGTGGAGAGCGAAAACAGATCATTCTTTCAGAGAGCTCTGGGATAATTCAGAGAAAACTAATATTTGCCTTATAGGAATTCCTGAAGACAATGAGGTGGCTTTGAAAGGCCCAGATGCTTTACTCCATGAAATAATCAAAGAGAACTTCCCAAAAATGCCAAGAGATTCTGAAATTCAGATAGCAGACAGTTTCAGAACCCCTGCTCTCCTCAATCTGAATAAAGACATCTCAGAGACACATTACAATTAACGTTGCTCAAGTTAATATGAAGGAGAAAATTCTGAAAGCAGCCAGATGTAAGAAAACCATAACCTATAAGGGGAAGAATATTAGAATGACTGTAGATCTCTCTGCTGAAACCCTTCAAGCTAGAAGAGGGTGGTCATTGACTTTTAATCTCCTAAAACAAAATAATTTTCAACCCAGGATCCTGTATCCAGCTAAACTGAGTTTCATTTATGATGGAGAAATTAAATACTTTAATGACATTCACATGTTGAAGAAATTTGCCATAACTAAACCAGCTCTCCA
>CAUYTI010004573.1:0-12262 GCA_963575145.1 Galago senegalensis | reverse complement strand
TGAAGTACGCTCTTCAATCTTCTCTCTTGTCTCTGCTCCAAACCATCAGCTAATTTGCTAAGCTTCTGTCCTTTCAGCCTCCTTCTGGACGGGAGCTTCTGTAAAAAGCTGGCTGCAGTTCACCATCTTGGCTCCGCCCCGTGTTACAACTCTTGATCCTAAGCTTGTATCATTTTAGACACATATGCCCAAGGTATGACCATGTGACTTGAGCCAGCACCCCACTCCCAGATCAACTGTGCCTTACTCCCCTCAAAATCAACAAGAAATTTCATACACATTCGGTGACTCCTATTTCAAGGATGAAGAACATCTTGTGCAACTGACAGAAGAGCCTTGGCGTTCGTCTCTGGAAGTTTCACCGTTGGGCTTCCCTTTGATTCCTTCCTTCCACGGTATATTTCACCTTCATTTACATCATGTGGAGTCTCACGAATCCTTTCAGTGATCCAACCCCATCAAGTTGCAATGGTCGGGACCACTGAATTTTCATATAGGCATTTCTTTCTTTCTTTTTTAAAATTCTTGAATTCGAGAAAGGAGGTGGGGTAAGAGCAGAATTCAAGTCCTTTTTTTCCCCAGAAGGATTTCCTCTCCCAAATAAATTTATGAATATGTTTGGGAGAAGAAACCATCTAGTTTTATCTTTTGGCAACTAAGGTTCCAATTCCATAGGGAATGCTAGAGAATGGGATGATAGCCACCTTTAGCAGGGTCTGAATCTCAGGCCCTTACTCAGCAGGTCTTGCTTTTCCCACAGGTGGTGAGGCATTGAAGCAGATTTAAGTGTGAGGAAGCCCAGAGAGAACCTATAGCTGTCCATCAAGTGATCTCTGAAGTTGGCGTTTACTGTAGCAAGTCTATCTTGGTAAAAGAAACAGGACCAGTCTCTTCTGTGCCTCACCGCTGATCTGGCTCATGGTAGGTGGAAGTGATGCTGCTATACTTTAGTCTCTGTGGCTGATTATAGAGTTCAATGTCAAGTTGTCATTTACTGAGACACAATGTCTAGTTGTGGACGGGAGATTAGAACACTAGAAGGAGGTATGGGGAGAGCTAAAATCCAGAGATTAAGTTTGAATGTTTTCATAGATTTCTGGTGTTTTTGGCTTCCAAGGGGAGATGGAAGAGTAGGTATTGAGTCTGAAGTTCAGAAGGAGTTCAGGTTAGTGGCATAAATATGGGAATCGTCATTTCAACCATGGTGTTCAAAGCCATTGGACAGCATGATATACCTGGAGGGTGTATTTAAAAAAAAGAGACAGAAGTCTGAGGCCCGGGGCCCTATGATTTTTAGAGGTCAGTAAGTTAAAAATAATCTAAAACATGGGTCAGACAGTGCAAATGGCTGTGACAGGGGTTCAGGGGTGTTGGGGGCCTGGCACTATGGGCATTGGAATAAATGGGTGGTAGCTATACTGGCATGCACGGGACAGATGGCCATGGTGCTGTGGGAGGTGTAAGGATGTGGAGCTCTAGGTCCTGTGTCTCTGCGCCGCACTATCCTTGGAGTGGGACTGAGACAAACTGACTCATAACCTAGTAACTGCTTTATTGTTCTTTCATTACATCCTACAGTATATGAAGAGCCCTCCAAACTGAGTCACACAGGAGTTTTTCTCAAACTCTGAGCATAATTTATTCTACACTTGGATGGATTTTAAAATACACGCAATAAAAAGCAATGACCTGCTACCAGACACTGGGAGGTCAGAATTACATTTTTGAGTCTGCTAACATAGACTCTTAGGGTAGGACATTAGCCTTATTTTGTCTCCAGACACCAGATACCTCTTTCTCCACCCTATAATACACTGCTAATTCTTTAAATTATATCTGATAAGCTGGGATGGTTGGTGTCTATCACAGTTGGTTAAAATGATAAGTCATTATCTTAATGGAAATAAATTTCCTGCCAACCACAGTTAGTTTTCTTAGGGCAGTGCTTGGTTTTCCCCTACTTCAATTTCACAGTGAAGATTGATTGGCCTGTTCTGAAGTCCAGAAGAGCAGGGGGAAAAATCTGTTTGCATCAAGTAGCATGTACCCTCTGTGTGGCTCTGTCCAATGGGGAACTGTTTCCAGTAACATCCACAGTAACCTCCGGTGACTCAAAGACAGCAGGAGGGCAGCAGATGTGCAGATGCTGTGTAACAAAGGCCCACAGACTCGCAAGTAAGTGACCATAGCAACCAGCCCACAATGACAGCCCATTCAAATGTACCTTTTGAAATAAACAAGTCATTAACTAAATGGAATTATAATTACAGAATCTGTGCTGGCTTGAAAGTAGCTCAACAAATTAAAATTTGAGGGCTCTGCCAGTGGCCTGTACTCCAGCACTTTGAGAAGCCACAGTGGGAGAATTGTTAGAGGCCAGGAGTTCAAAACCAGCCCAGGCAACATAAAGAGATCTCAACTCTACAAAAAATAAGAAAAATTAGCCAGGCTCGGTGCCTGTGGCTCAAGTGGCTAAGGCGCCAGCCACATACACCTAAGGTGGCGGGTTTGAATCCCCAGCCCGGGCCTGCCAAACAACAATGATGGCTGCAACCAAAAAAAAAAAAAATGGCCAGGGGTTGTGGCTGGCGCCTGTAGTCCTAGCTACTCGGAAGGCTGAGGCAGGAGACTCGCTTGAGCCCAGGAGTTGGAGGTTGCTGTGAGCATGATGCCATGGCACTCTACCCAGGGGGGATAGCTTGAGGCTCCGTCTCAAAAAAAAAAACCAATTAGCTAGATATGTTGGCGTGAACCTGTAGTCCAGCTAACTGGGAAGCTGATGCCGGAGGATCATTTGAGTCCAGGAGCTTAAGGCTGCAGTGAACTATGATCATGCCACTGCACTGGGCTTGTCAGTCTGGGTCACTCTCCCTGGTGACCTCCTTGCCAGCAGCAACTTTAGGGGAAGCCTCATGTTCTCTTGGGTCTGAAATGCCAGAGGCACAGCTGCTGTCCTTTCCAGTGTGTGTGGCCATTGGCTGCAGGAGCCACCTCCCAGGTGTGCTCTCCACTTCATCCACACAGACTGAGCCAGGGGCTCCTTCCTTGTTCAGCACGCCTTCCTCTACTTGTATGATCCAGGACCTGTTTGGCCTCTTCACCTATTTCCTCACACAGGGGATCACAACTGAGCTTATAGTTAATGGACTTTTCTCCTGGTACGCTGCATCTTTTCTGCAGAGCTCAGGAACCTGGTTCTCAGCTGATGAGATGGTCAGGACCAGGAGTAGTTCCCCCCAGGGTCTGGCCCAACCTCTCCCTGGCTTGTTCTGCACAGCCTGGGAAACTGGAGATAGGGTCTGAGAATCAGGGAGGCTGCTTGGTCCTTACCACGCCCTGTAGCCCTGATGCCTTATCTATAAACTGAAGGGGGTGTGGCTGGTAGACCATAAGTCTCCTTCCTGCCCTCCTCCACCAGGCTGGAGGCCATGCTCAGACAATTTTGTGTCTCCTCAGTGAATAAGCCAGGATCTCCCTCCACTTTCTCCCACACTGAGCCCATGTGCTGACCACGCAGGGACCCCACCATTTCCTGGACCTGCCTTATTCTTTAGGCCCTCCTGCCTTGGCCTCTGCTATTCTTGCTGTCAGGGGTGCTGTTCCACTTATCTTTCTCCTGGCGAAATTCTGCTCTTCTGCGGAGCCTGGTGTCCCCAGTGGGGTCACACTTTGTCCCTTCCACTGGCCCTGCTTAGCCCACCACTGTGTGTTCAGAGGACTATTTCCTCTACCAATTTTTAAAATCTTATCTGCCAACCTTCAACCTGCATAAGGCATGGTGTTCATTTCAAGAACTTGAGAGGAAGGAAAAATAAAGACTAATAGTTGACACGCTGGTGCTCTTTATCTTGTCCAGGAAAGCACTGTCACTGGGAGGCATCAGAGGTGCCAATACCATTCTCTTCTCGTGACCCTGGCCCTGGCATCTGCACCTTTAAAGGAGGGGTGACTACCCCTACCATGCCAGGTACCTTAAAGATCAGGGATGAGTGGTGACATATGACATCGCCTGGTGCTTGGTGGGCACTGCAGCCTCAGAAGAAATAGCAGAGGAAGGCAAGTCTCCTCTCACTCATGTACCTGAGAGCGGGAGGGTCACACATGGCTCAGAGTGCCAAGGAAGGTCGCCTGCCCCCAGCCTCCTCAAAGACACTTCTGAGCCCACAGCCTGGGCTCTATTTCAGGAACAGGCACCTTAAGGTATTGTTTGAATTACTGGAGAGCAGAAGTCACAGATCCCCTGGAATTGTTCATCTAAAGCTATTTTTAGCAGGAAAAAATGAGAATCCTCCTTGCAGCTGCTTTTGAGCAATGCCACAGACAGCTTCCCAGACCTCTGGATTCCTGAAAACCATCCATCCATCTGATGTGTCTCCATTTGCCCATCATGAGCCATACCTTCCCTGAGCAACTACCGCGTGAGCTCGGGGGCAGGGAAGTCTCAGCCTTGTGAAGGAGGGGCAAGAGCAGACAGGCTCACAGAGGCACAGTCTATGTTAGACTAAGGGTAGGGCTTCCCTCATGCTGGCCAGCGCAGTACCAGCTGGCCCATGAAGGACCTGAAGCCCTAACATTTGAAGTGCAGAGTGACAGAAGGAGCCCTTCTTTCCTTACAAAAATTATAAAATAAAAAATAAATTCCTCTTATATCCAGATCCCTTTTCTTATCTCCAGAGGCAATAATTATTATAACATCTTTATTTGGATATTACATTAAATGTATTCATCATGTATAAAAGCAAAATTATATATACAATATATATATAATTTCCTCACTCAGGGTCAGCTCTGCAGTGACTCTGTCAGAGTCCCCTGAGGACTGCCAAGCTGCCGTTCTTCATCCACAATGTGGGTCCCTCCCTGGTTGCACCGATTGTTCCAAGGAAAGGAAACGGCCCCTGACTCAGAGAAATGCTTTTCCTCCAGTTTGAACGATACAAACTATGAAGGGATGACCATGAGCAGAGCGGGTGTCCCAGGCACTACTGAGGCGCAGAAGCTGAGAGGAGACCAGCACATACACTACGCTGAGGGGTGATGGAGGACTCCGCTTCCCTTCCTGTAATGGTAGCACACCTGGGCTGAGTGTCTCCCAGTTCATCTGCGTCACTGTAGACGGCTCCCCTGTGGAGGGCCAGGCACTGTGCTCGGCAGGGATGCATCAGGCCCATCCTGCTCTAGAGAAGAACCCGAGTCCCCCATTTGGCCTGAGGGCACAGACTGCCCTGACCTCTATCACAAGCTCTGGCTCTGGAAGAGAGGACGTTGTTTCCACTGGCCAAGTTCCTCCAGCTCCTTCACCTTTTCCTCTGGGGCTGTGGGCTTCTTTCTCTTGGTGTGTTGGGAAGAAAGGAAATGAGCCCTCCGTGGTGACCAGAAGGGTACTGCTCAAGCTGCTTAAGGAGGCTTCAGATGCCCACACAGAGGACCCGGGGTGCCAGCCAGTGAGGGGACAGACCAGCACTGCCCTCTCCGTGGTGGAGACACCATGAAGTACTATTTAGCCATAAAAATGGTAACAACCGAAAAGGGAACACTTCTACATTGCTGGTGGGAATGCAATTTAATACGTTCCTCTTGGAAAGACGTCTGGAGAACACTTAGAGAACTAAAAATAGACCTGCCATTTGATCCTACAACTTCTCTATTAGGTATATATCCAAAAGACCAAAAATCACACTACAACAAAGATACTTGTACCAGAATGTTTGTTGCAGCCCAGTTCATAATTGCTACATCATGGAAGAAGCCCAAGTGCCCATCGACCCACGAATGGATCAATAAATTGTGGTGTATGTACACCATGGAATATTATGCAGCCCTAAAGAAAGATGGAGACTTTATCTCCTTCATGTTTACATGGATGGAGCTGGAAAATATTCTTCTTAGCAAAGTATCTCAAGAATGGAAGAAAACATATCCAATGTACTCAGCCCTACTATGGAACTAATTTATAGCCTTCATATGAAAGCTATAACCCAATTATAGCCCAAGAATATGGGGAAAGGGGAGAGGGAGGGGAGGGGAAGGGAAAGGCTGGATGGAGGGCGATTGGTGGGACCACGCCTGTGGTTCATAGGGTGAACCCTACAAGGGTACATGTGAATCTTTCTAAATGTAGAATATAAATGCCTTAACACAATAAAAAAATGACATGAAGGCTATGTTACCGGTTTGATGAAAATATTCAGGTTGTATATAGAACCAACACACTGTACCCCATGACTGCATTAATGTACGCAGCTATGATTTAATTTTTAAAGAAAAGAATTATATGAATAATGTTAAATAAAAATGCATACAGAATTGGGAAATGTTTTTCATTAAATTTGCCACTTATTCTAGTTCGATAAAATGCTTGTAAAGAAAAGAATCACTTAAGGAAGAAGACTAGTTACATTGTTGCTATTCAGAACTTTTTTTTTTAAATTTACAACAAACAGAAATTTATTGACTCACAGTTCTGGAAGTTTAGAAGTCCCAAGATTGAGAAGCTGGAATTTGGCAAAGGCCTTGTAAGTGAATCATTCCTTGGGATAAGGGCAAAAAGATGGAAAGAAACAGCAAGAGACTAAAATTGCAGCCTCAAGTCCTTTAGTAACTGGCATTAATCCATTCCTTAGGTTCCACCTCTCAACACTGATGCATTGGAGATTAAGTTTCCAACATACGCTTTGGGAGTTACATTCAAACTTCAGTAGGGTAAAAAAAATTCAGTCTTTCGACATTAAATATAACGCTACATATATATTTTTCATAGTTGTTTTTTATCTGGTGGGAAAAGTTTTCTTTAATTTCTATTTTGCTGAGAGTTTTTCTGAGGAATAAATTTTGGATGTTGTCAAATGACATCTGCAGCATCTGTTGAAATTGTATGTGTATTAACTTGCTAGTAAGGTGAGTTACTATTCTTTTTGAGTGTTAAATAAATTCTGTATTCTTAGGATAAGTCCAGCTTTCTTGTGTTTTAATAGCTTTTTTTTTTTTTTTTTTTTTTGCCTCAAGAACCAGGTAACTTTATTGAAAACAATGGTAAAACAAACAGGAAAAAAATGAATGCTCTGAAAGGCCACCTCTGGACTGTTGGCTTACCTCAGGGAGGCACACTTGGCTGTGAGGAGTCCCAGTTCAGTCCTCCTTGTCACTGCCGCCCAGGACAACCTTGTCAAAGACGCAGTTGGCCAGCCTGGTGCCGGCAACTCCCAGCCTGCGCAGGTCGGTCAGGAAGCCACCCAGCTCCCTGATGATTTTGACCTGGTCCTGCAGATAGTGCCTCTCTAGGAAGTTGCAGAGCTGCACATCGCCCTTGTCGGTGGCCAGCTGTGGCCAGCTGGTGCACGTTCAAGAGGTTCTGGATAGTTTTCTCCAGATATAAGGCATACTCTATGGCCTCCAGGCCGCTCTTCCAGTCTTCGTGGTCATCAGGCTTCCTGATTTCACCAACGCAGAAGTGCCCCTGCGCTGATTCTGCAGCTTCATCAGCACCTTGACCTGCTCTCTCTCCTTGTGCAACTGGCGCAGGAAGTAGCAGGCAAAGTGGTTCAAAGCCACTTCGTCCAGGTCAAAGTAGGCGGCCATAGAGAGGTACACGTAGGAGGCAGTAGAGCTTCAGGTTGATCAGGCGGTTGATGCTGGCTCGCAGTAGGAGTGGTAGTTCTGGAGCACCTGGGAGGGCGCGGTGGCCATGGCAGGTGGCATAAGGCAGGGACAGAGCCCAAGCTGCGGAATGGGAAATAGAGGCAGTGAATGTGGCATGAGAGGCCTACCGGCTAATGGCACAGCTCTGTTAGGCAAACAATCCTGTTTAGAACTTCTTGAGAGCAAAAGAATGAATACCAATCAATCTGTTTTAAACTTAATTATTTGTCTAAAAACAAACATGTTATTTTGGCTTGGTGCCTGTGGCTCAAGGAGCTAAGGCGCCAGCCACATACACCTAAGGTGGTGGGTTCGAATCCAGGCCGGACCTGCCAAAACAACAATGATGGCTGCAACCAAAAAATAGCCAGGCACTGTGGCGGGCGCCTGTGGTCCCAGCTACTTGGGAGGTGGAGGCAGGAGACTTGCTTGAGCCCAAGAGTTGGAGGTTGCTGTGAGCTGTGATGCCAAGGCACTCTATCCAGGGGGATAGCTTGAGGCTCTGTCTCAAAAAAATAAAATAAAATAAAAATAAAAACATGTTATTTTATAAGTTGAACATCTATGTTATGCTTTGAAAATTCAAAGCAGATAAGTAAAATCACATAGAAATCCAGAAACTTCATCAGTATGTCTAGACAGATGTTTGCTTGTAGTTTTTAGTATCTAAAACCTTCTTTCCACACATGGACCAGATACCCTCTTTGTAGGGACAACCGTGGCAATAATGAGAACCTGGTTGGTGTACAGAACTTTTACAAATTCTGCAAGTGGAGAACTTATTCTTTCTATATGGATCAAATCTTGCTTTTTTTGAAATCAAGTCTTTATTTTCATTCAGCTTTCTTCTACCACTTTCTGTGGTATTCCTAGCTCCATCCATCCTTCCATGTACCTGGAGTGGCAACAGTACCAAATTCCTTTTCACATTTTTTGCACACCATTCCGCTGTTGCTCCCACAGAAGCTGATAGTCACCATTTGTGTAAGATATGTGCTTAGTATTAGGGATACAAAAAGATAGTCTTTTTCCTTGAGGAACTTACATGGATGGCCAAACATTAACATCTAGTAGTTTTAACTTCCAAAGAAAGTGAACTAAAAAGGCAACTGTAGTGTTTATTTACATGTAGCTCAGAAAGTAATAATCATGTTCAATTTGGTATACCTAAATAATATGTCATTTTGGATGGGAAAGTAATAAATAATTAGAGAACAAGGACAAGAAGATGGCAGAATAAGAAGCCCCATGCTGCCAGCCACAGTGGCTCGCACCTGTATTGCCAACACTTGGGGGGGCACAGGCAGGTAGATCGCCTGAGCTCACAGGTTCGAGACTAGCCTGAACCAGAGTCAGACCTCGTTTCTAAAAAATAGCTGGGTGTTGTGGTGGGTACCTGTAGTCCCAGCTACTCAGGAGGCTGAGGCAAGAGAATTGCTTAAGTCCAGGAATTTGAGGTTGCTGTGAGCTATGATACCATGGCACTCTTTAAGGATGACAAAGTGAGATTCTGTCAAAAAAAAAAAAAAAAAAAAAGAGGAAGAAGAAGCAGAAACCCCAGTCCCCTTTCCTCTAAGGAGACACTGACTTAATAATATATTAACCAAATTGCCTTTACAAGAACTCCAGGAACCAGTTAAGATGTTGTAGCACCCCAGGTTGAACACAAAACCAAAAAAAAGCTACATTAAAGTGAGCAAGAAAGTTTGTTGCATACCCTGCCATATCCCCAGCAAAATGCAGTGTGACTGGGAGAAAACAACTTTTGACTTCTTCAGGTGGCAAAGAGAAAAGTACAACAGCATCTGACATTCTGGCTTTTCAAGGAACTGCCTGAGGGACTGGTCTCTGACTTGCCTGACTCAGGGTGCTAAATGGAATACACTTTGGGGTTCAGGTTGGAGCCTCTGAAAACAAAGTTGAGTGTAGCAGCTTGTTATAGCACCAGAAAGTACAAAACTGCGAACAGATGGGAACAGAGATGATAGGCCCTTGAGAAATGGGGAGAAATTTCTTTAACTGGGAAGTTATACTCAGCAGGCCAGAAAAGGTTTGAAAGACCTCCAGAATTGGCCTGGCACAATGGATCATGCCTGTAATCCTAACACTCTGGGAGGCCGAGGTGGGTAGATTGTCTGACCCCATAAGTTCAAGACCAGCCTGAGCAAAAAGTGAGACCTCCATCTCTACTAAAAATGGAAAAACTGAAGCAAGAGGATCGCTTGAGCCCAAGAGTTGGATTGGAGGTTGCTGTGAGCTATGACTCCATGGCATTCTACCCAGGGTGACAGCTTGAGATTCTGTCTCAAAAAAAAAAAAAAAAAAAGAGACCTCCAGAATTGGCTGATTGGTGAAGGTCTTCCACTGTATTAATCTAGGTCACAAAGTCTAAGAGAGAAAGCTGTTTTTTCAAATGTCCAAATCTCAACTAGTGATCACAAGGTACACAAAGAAATAGAGAAATGTGGCTCAATGAAAGGGACAAAATCTCCAGAAATGAGCCTTACCAAAAGAAGTGGAGATCTGTAGATTATCAAAGAATTGAAAATAACTGTCTAAAAGATGCTCAGTCAGCTAAAAGAACACAGATAACTAAGCAAAAGGCAAATGATATGTGAACAAAATAATATCAGCAGAGAGGTAAGCTAGTAAGAATAACCAAACAGATTCAAGAGCTGAAAGAACAATAACTGAATTGAAAAATTGAGTAGAGGAGTTCAGCAGTAGACTTGATCAGCAAACTTAAAGACAGGTGATTCAAAATTGAGTTAGAACCAAAAGAAAAATGAAGGAAAGTGAAGACAGCCTAAGGTACTTATAGGACACGACCAAAAAGATTAGTGTGTGCATTAGAGAGTCCCAGGAGGGAACAGATTATATAGCCTTTTAAAGAAGTAATGGCTGAAAACTTCCCAAATTTGAGGAAGGAAATAGACATGTAAATTCAAGAAGTTCAACAGACTCCAACTAGGGTACATCTAAGGAGAGCCACACCAAGACCTATTATACTCACACTGTCAAAAGTCAAAGACAGAATCTTGAAAGCAGCAAGAGGGCCTCATTAGAGGCAGGGTGCAGTGAGTCACACCTGAAATCCTAGCTCTCTGGGAGGCCAAAGTGGGTGGATTGCTTCAGCTTAGGAGTTCAAGACCAGCCTGAGCAAGAGAGAAATCCTGTCTCTAGAAAAACTAGCAAGGTGTAGGGGCACATGTCTGTGCTTTCAGCTACTCCAGAGGCTAAGACAAGAGAATTGTCCAAGCGCAAGAGTTTGAGGTTGCTGTGAGCTACATTAATACCACAGCACTCTACCCAAGGTGACAGACTGAGATTCTGTCTCAAAGAAAAAAAGAAAAGTATCTCACTATATAAAAGAGAGCCTCCTATAAGATTATCAGTGGATCAAATCAGGACAAGGTAGACAAAAAAAAAAAAAAAAGATCATTTTTTTCAAAAGATTAGCAGTGGATTTCTCAGCCGAAGCCATACAGACCACAAGGAAGTAGAATGATATATTCAAAGTTCTCAAAGAAAACACTAACCAAAAATGTTATATCAGCAAAGTGGTCTTAAAAAATGGAGAAGGACTGGGCAAGGTGGCTCACATGGGCAATCCCAGAACTCTGGGAGGCCGAGGGAAGGGGATTGCTTGAGCTCAGGAGTTCAAGGCCAGCCTGAGCAAGAGTGAGATCCCGTCTCTAAAAAGTAGCCAGGCGTTGGATATCCCCATGTAAAAGACAAATTGGACCCGGATCTCTCTCCACTTACAAAAATTGATTCAAGGTGGATAAAGGACTTAAATTTAAGGCATGAAATGATAAAAATCCTCAAAGAAAGAATAGGAAAAACACTGGAAGATACTGGCCTAGGGAAAGACTTTATGAGGAAGACTGCCGTGGCAATAGCAACAACACCAATAATAAACAAATGGGATTTAATGAAACTGAAAAGTTTCTGTACACCCTAGGAGACATCAACCAAAGCAAATAGACAACCTACTCAATGGGAAAGGATATTTGCATATTTTGAATCAGACAAAAGTCAAATAACCAGAATCTATGCAGAACTTCAATCTACAAGAAAAAAACCAACAATCCCATACATCAATGAGGAAGAGACATGAATAGAATCTTCTCTAAAGCTGATAGATGAATGGCTACTAAGCATATGAAAAAATAGTCATCATCCTTAATTATTAGAAAAATGCAAATTAAAACCACCCTGAGATATCATCTAAACCCAGTGAGAATGGCCTATATCACAAAATCTCAAAACTACAGATACTGGCTTGGATGTGGAGAGAAAGGAATGTTTTTGCACTGCTGGTGGGACTACAAACTAATACAACCTTTTTGGAAGGAAACATGGAGAAACCTTAAAGAACTCAACCCAGACCTCGAATTTGATCCTGCAATCCCATTACTGGGTATCTATCCAGAAGGAAAAAAAAAAACCTTTTATTATAAAGACACTTGTACTAGGTTGTTTATTGCAGCCCAATTTACAATCACTAAAATGTGGAAACAGCCTAAATGTCCTTCAACCCAGGAATGGATTGGTAAGCTGTGGTATATGTATACTGTGGAATATTATTCAGCCATCAAAAATAATGGAGATTCCACCTGGA
>CAUYTI010004571.1:0-63762 GCA_963575145.1 Galago senegalensis | reverse complement strand
GTGGCTATTTTGCCAGAATATGAGTTTTATATTATTTTTGTTAATTTTATAATGTTAAACTGTAATAATAACAAATAATTGTTGAGAAGTGATTATTGAGAACTGCTTATCAAAGTTTGCACTGTTGTCAGGCCCTGCCCTGCCCCGTCCCTACTCCACCCTCGCCCCATCCCACCTGCCATGTTGTCCTGCTTTACTAATGGTAAAATCTGGTCACCCTATTCTATAAGGAAGGATAAAAGTGCACAGATCGGCTTTTGCACTCCTGCAACATAGGTTCCAAATTCACTTTTACTATCTGATAAAATGTGCCAACCATCAGAGCTTCATAGTCTTAATTTTCATGTTCTGGGGGCCAAATTCCCAGTGCTCCAGGTGATTGTACATATTTGAATGAAGTACTTCCTATATTCTTTTTCTTTTTTTCTTTTTTTTGCAGTTTTGGTCTGGGGCTGGGTTTGAACTTGCCACCTCTGGCATATGGGGCCGGCGCCCTACTCCTTTGAGCCACTTCCTATATTCTTAAGAGACTTTCCAAATATAAAATATATCATGGGTACATGTGCCTCACTTTAACCACTGTGACTATCACCTGGCCCAAATCCCCCATGATCAGAGCACCCATCACCCTGAAATATCTGAGTGGGAAAGGCCATTAGGATCCAATGAACATTGATTTAATTTTAATTTAATCTTTGGGATTTTCAATTGTCTTGATAACTTTGCACTCCATGGACCTTTTCTCAGTGAATACACTTGATATGGACCAAGGTACATTACAACAGAGGCTTCGAGGATCAAAACCATCATAAAACCTATTCAGGAACAAAAAAAAAATGTTTGCTGCTTCTCTTTTTAACAATTTGACTTGTTCTTCAAGCTGGAAAGAAAAGTGGTTCCTCATGGGGGACCTTGCCAGCCTGGTATTGTGGCATAGTGAGACCCAATGGAATTCCTCTATGTGCTTTAAAAACCTCCGCTCCCTTCACTTTGGAGGTTAGCAACCTCTGTGCCCTCTGACCTGTGGGTCCCCCTGCCTGCCTTTAGGTAAGTTCCTCCCTAGGCTGAAGTCCAGTTTTTTCTTGCTTGACTTTTTTATGCTCTGTTCTGTTACTTTTTAACTGTTTCCATCAGGGCTGCTTACTGCTTTTCACAGATCCCCCTTCAAGGTAATCTGTGACCAATGAGAAGTGGCCAGACTGCCTAAGGACTTTAGGTGGAGCAGTGCAAAGCTTCTGGATAATTGCAGGGGACTAAGATGAGACACTTAGACATGTGCACTGCCTTGGTGTGGCGTCTCCTCTCACTTGTGAGCAGTACCCTTTTCCAATCTCTCTAGAAAGGTCTATGCTTGTGATTTACTTTAAATAAATGGTACTTTTTTCCCTTACTTTATTATTTTTTTTTTGTTTTACATCTTTAAAAAATATTTTATTAAATCATAGCAGTATACATTAATACTATCATGAGGTATGGTATACTATTTCTGTATACAATTTGAAATACTTTCATCCAACTGGTTGATGGATCCATCCTCTCCTCCCTCTCTCCATATTCCTGGGCTAAAATTGGGTTATAGCTTTCCTATGAAAGCTATAAACTAGTTTCATAGTAGGGCTGAGTACACTGGATACTTTTTCTTCCATTCTTGGGATACTTTGCTAAGAAGAATACTTTCCAGCTCCATCCATGTAAATATGAAGGAGGCAAAGTCTTTTTCTTTCTTAATGGCTGCATAGTATTCCATGGTGTACACATACCACAATTTATTGATCCATTTGTGGATCGATGGGCTCTTGGGCTTCTTCCATGACCTAGCAATTATGAATTGGGCTGCAATGAACATTCAATAAAAATACAAATATCTTTATTGTAGTGTGATTTTTGGTCTTCTGGATATATATCTAATAGAGGAATTATAGGATCGAACACACCCGATCTCATCATTTCCTTTAAGTAAACAATCCTTCTCTTCTACTGCAGTGGAGTCTTCACTGCTTGTTTCTGCCTCCCATGTACCTTACTTTCACTTTAACTTGGCTGAACTTTCTGGTTCTGCTGAGTGACTGAACAAAGTCTAATAGACAGCTTAAGGGTCTCCGAGACCCCTAATACTTTTCCATATTTACTTTGGAGTCACCAGAAATTTGTCCTCGGAGACAGTCTGCTCCAGCAGCTCTTTCAGGAGTAATCACTATTGTCAAATTGGATCCCTGTTGGTGTGACAGTAAAGTGTCGGGGTGGGAACGTGTTTTATAATTTCATGATTAAATTGCAGTCTTATATTGGGCCTGTGTCTCAGAAGTTTGACCTTTAAAAGCGTTTCCCCAGATGTAGGGAGTTCTTCATTGTTTTTTATTTGTTTCTCTTCTTAAGTGAGGTGAAATCACAGCAGATACAAAGGAAAAGTCATGTCTTTTCTCCAGTTGGGAAAAGAGTCCACGAGGCCTCCCCCTCCCTGATCCCATGCTGATTATGTAGAATGCTCTCCAATACTTCACAGTAGTTCCTCTTCCCTTGTCCTGCTAGACCTATTAGGACATGTATCTTGGGTCCTCACCATGAGAACTTGATCTACTCTAAGACTATGACTACCAGCTGACAACCCCAAAGCAGTGAGTGAGACAAAGATCTCGATCAATGGAGGTTTATTACGCAAAAGTTTGAGGACATGCCTAGGAGAAGTATGAACGAACTAAAGAAATTTCACTCCCAAATATGACTACTTGGTATAAAGAATACTTTGAATTCAGGCCATTCCAGACTGAAAGTGTTTGGAAGTGTCTTTCCCTCTATGCACATAAAGTGGACTGACCTGACCAAAAGATCCAATGGGGTCAACTGGCTGCCTCTCCTCTCTCTGTTATCTCCGTACTGCAGGAAAGAAGATCCAGATTGCTAGCAGATCTGGCTCAAACCGTTAAAACACCGTAATCACCTCTCAGGTTAATTTACAGGCCAATCTGTTCCCTGCCTCCTAGCACTCCCTGGCTGCGTGTTTACTCCTCATTCTCCCTCTCCCTTCTGAAAGGCGGGTATAAAGGTGCCATCACTGAGATATGCATAATCACTCTTATGATACTCCCCATGCGCATGGTATTTTGAAATAAACATTTCTCTTATTAATCTGCTTTAATTGTGAGTTGATCTTTCAGTGAACTTTTGGGGAAAAAGGGCAAGTTTCTCCTTGCCCCTTAAATACAACCCACAGATGTATCTGTGACTATTTTTACTGAAGTGGAATTGGGGCACTCAAGTTTTAAAGGGACAGGGCATACAGAAAGAAAGCAGGCAAGGCAAAGTGGTTATACTCTTTTGAGGCCCAGGAAATCTACATTTTACATAAGGTAAGGTCAGTGTTACAAGGGCAACAGGGGGTAAGAATCAATTATGTAGATGTCCTTTCATAGTGGAAGAATGTTTGATCTCATCTTGTCTCTGTTCTGTACCTGGGAAGATAAAGTGGTAATCAATATTATTTGTGTGGAATTGAACATACTTTACTTAATTCTAAGCTAGACATAGCCTGTAGACCCACAGTCATAATTCACGTATTCTTGCTTATGAGAGGACAGCAAGGAGCTTCCCTGGTGGAATGACGTGTGGCCTGTAGAAGCCTCCTGGGAGCTGGCTGATGGTGATGTTAGCAGCAGCTATTCCTTTGCAGCATACTGCAGGGCTCGTCCTGCAAGCTTGACCTTTCCTTTTTGCATAAATAGTCGGGGGGCTGTGCATGAGGTTTTTATTTCCTTTACTTATTTCTCACTCTTAAACTAGTCCACGCTTCCAGAAATTTGTCAAATTTACTATTGGCATTTTCTTCTCAGTTCACTGCTGTAGCAGCTTTGCTCTGCACAGGTAGCTCTTAGCACTGGCTGATGCTCTGGATTATGTGGGGGCATATTCTGTGCAGCCTTAGTTCTCTGATGAGTAAAAGAAAAGCTGTTAATTTTCACTTTTCCCCCCTTTTTCTTCCTGTAGAGTGGAAAAAACAACTTCCAAATTCTTTATAGGTTCCAAATTCTGTATAGGTATAGTATTTCAGTTTCTTCTAATAACCTGTTACTCATTTTTGATCTCTTGATCATGTCTTTCTTGAGGATGTTTTCTATAGGCCGTCTTTTCTTGTTAAGTGTCTGGCATTAGTTGTCAGTCAATTCTTTTCACAGAGTTTTTTCTTCAGTATGATGCCATGTTAGGGACCTGGATAGGATATGCATATGGGAATAATAGAGAAAGGGAATTTCTGCACTTGCACCAGCCTTAGGAAAAAATACATAAAGATAAATATTTTAACAGTTTAATATTGAGAAGGGACACAAAAAAGGGGTGTGAAGGGGGCAGGGAGGAAAGCCTGGCCTGCTGAACAAGAAAGTATGGAGTGTAGGGACGTTTAACTCTCAGCACCTCTTAACCAAATACAGGGAAAGAATGACATAGGATGTAATCTGGGTAACCAACAACCAATAGGAAAAGACAGCAATAAATGACCAGTAGAAAAGGGCACTAACACCTACAGGTGCAGAGAGGCCACGGAAAGAGTTGCAACCAGTTGTAACAGGAGGGAGAAAGGGGACTTGCTCCCGCACAGCCTTTGTGTCTCCCTTTCTCGCCTCTGCCCCTTCATGATAGGGACCCACTTCCAACTCTCTCTCGAAGTGCTTGAAACTTTCTCTTTGTTAATTAAAATTTCTCCTTATTACACTGGACTGAGTGCAGGTCGCTTTTGTTTTCTATTCACACTGCCTGTGCACAGCTGTATTTTCAGTTTCCACCCACTTTTGCTTTTTATTCCCACTGTGCCTCAATTGAACTTCCTAGTGTGGCCAAGTAACTGAACCAGGTCAACCGGGTTCAGGGAACCAGGACCCCTCCCAAATATATATTACTTGTTTGGACTACTGCATAACTTATTCTAAAGGTAGATTTCTCAGTTCCAAATTTCAATGCTACCAGTTTTTAGCTGTGTGTTTTCTGTATGATAGAAAATATTCATGTCTTAGCAAACGTCCATTTAAATTCCAGTGAATAATAGTGCCTACCTTGTAGGTACGTTATTTGGAGTTAATGTAGGTCAGATGCTTGGCAAAATACCCAGCATGTAGCAAGTTCTCAAGACAACTAGTTATTTTTATGGTAACCATTTTTCTCTTTTTCTCCCTTTTTTCTTTCATTCCTCTTTTTTATTATATACTAAGTCAATGTCATGAATATTAACTAGCCATATATCCTAATAACTTTTTTATTAATGCAAATATGCAAAAGTATTTATGATCATATTTATGAGTATTCGGCAAACTGTTGTACATCCAACATTGACTACCTGCTATTTTACAGCAGGTGCCTTGAATGTCAAAAGGACTTTTTGTCTCTTTCTTCTTCCTTAGCAAAAGAATGTACATTGTTTTCATTCACTATAGAGGTTAGACCAGTGAAAAGGTATTTGTGCTCATTACCCTGAGAACATGGTAAGAGGGGTTAGTAAAGTCATATCCTCTCACACTTTATGTAATGTTGTGGAGATGTACAATAGTAACACTGTGTTGCCTTACTCAATTGTCATAAGTGTGTGAACTATAAAATATAATAACAAATTTTAAATGGCATATTATTTTAAATTGCACATGGAATTTATTACCACATAAGTATATTAAATAAATAAACTAGAATAATATTTGGTATAATTAATATTACAAATTACTAATTAAAACATATATGTAATTAAAATATAACCATCTTATAGATGTGATTAAGGACTAAAGTATTCAATTTACTCTTTAAGGCTAAAAGGAGCTTTCATGTTTAAGCAATTCCTTACTAGCCCAATGGAAAGAAACTTAACAATGGGTCATCAGACTCTAGCCTCTCTTCATAATTCTGCAGCACAAAGGCACTGTGAAAGGTGCTCTACCATTAAAAAGAAAGGCAGAGTGTAGAGAGAGCAAGAGTGTCCAGACGGAATGCACACACACTCTTAAAAATGGTTCTTGTACGAGGGAAGAACTATCTTGCCGCTTATCAGCCATGAATTAGGCCACTTGAGTTTCATAAGAGAGTACAGACAGACAGTGCTAAGTTTATGTGAGCGTGGCAGTAGAAATTTTTTATTCCTTCAATGCTTGCCAGAGTCCTTTATCTTGGCCAACAGGGAGGCTGAGTTTCTTTGTTTGATCACCACTGTTTTGTTCAAAACTCCAGATCTATGCAACTCACATAGACTAGTCTCAGATCATTGTTGATGACTGGCATAGGGCTGCTTGAGACTTTCGTCTTTTTTTTTTGCCAGGGCCTGGTTTGAACCCGATACCTCCAGTATATGGGGCCAACACCCTACTCCTTTGAGCCACAGGTACTACCTGAGGCTTTTGTCTTTTTGGTGACTATCAATAATTTTGTGAGTGTGGCTTCACTGGAACCACTTAAAACAATACCATTGAGAAACTCCATGCAAAATTACAATGAAAAAAAAGAGAGAGAAAGCGTAAATAACTAGTATCAGGAATGATGTAATAGATATTGTTACAGACCCTGAAGGCATAAAAATAATGATAATGGAACACTACAAACAAACAACTGTTCATATATAAGCTTGACATTCGAGATGAAATGGACCACTTCCTGAAAGACAGAAAGTACCACAAGTCAGCCAAAATGATAACTGTTTTGAGTAGCTTTTTGAAAAGTAAGATAACTGAATTCATAATTAGAAACCCCCCAAGAAAGATGATTGTAGTGCCCTGTAGTTTTACTAAAGAATTCATCCAAGTGTATAAAAAAGAAATAATTCTAATTCTACATAATCTATTTTTTCCATAAAAGATGAAGTAACACTTCTAAATTCATTGTATAAAATTAGTATGGCTTTGATAACAATAATAGGAAAAGACAGAACTCAGAACAGGGAAAAATATACATCAATAACTCTCATGAGAAGACAGAGGCAAATATTTTTACACAAAATTTACAAAACAGATAAAAGAAAATATAAATTAATAGACACATTATTTGTGGAAAGAATAAAAAACTTAACAAAAATGTCAGTTCTCCCCAATCAATTTATAAGATTTAATTCAAATTCCAGTTAGATTTTTATAGTTATGGCCAGGATTATTCTAGAATTTATATGAAAAAGTAAAAGGACTAGAATAGTTAAAACAATTTAGAAATGAAAGTATAATATGGGGTGGAAACCATTCTACCATTTTATAATTACAGTGATTAATACTCTATGGTAGGAGAAGAGAGATTTTAAAAAGACACATATATCAATAGAATGAAAGAAACCAGAAATAGACACAAAGATCAGCTGATGTTTGACAAATGTCATAAAATAATCCAATGGGGAAAAGAGCATATGTTCCTGAAGCCATTGTACATTCCCAGGTCTCCCCCTCTCCCCTCTCCACCCTGACACACAGATCAATTATTACCTGTTATACCCTGGGCAAGAACTCACTCAAAATGGGTCACATATTTAAATATAAAATTATAAAACTTTTAGAAAAAAGGCTTTGGAATCTACCTCTGGCAAAGAATTCTTGTCCTTAGGCTGGGCATGGTAGCTCACACCTGTAATCCTAGCACTCTGGGAGGCTGAGGTGAGTGGACTGTCTGAGTTCACAGGTAGGAGACTAGCCTGAGCCAGAGTGAAACCTCCTCTCTAAAAATAGCTGGACATTATGGTGGGTGCCTGTAGTCCCACCTACTCAGGAGGCTGAGGTAAGAGAGTAGCTTAAGCAACTACTGAGGTTGCCATGAGCTGTGATGCCAGGGCACTCTACAAAGGGCAACAAGTGAGACTCTGTCTCAAAAAATAGAAGAATTTTAGACTTAACATACACACACACAATTCTTGATCAATAAAATAAAAAATATTAAATTAAACTTTATCAAAAGTAAAAAGTTTTGCTCTGTGAAAGCCCCATCACTTGGAAGAATGAAAATACAGGCAAGACACTGGGAGATGGTATTTGCACACTAGGTGTCCATTAATGGCTTAATATTTGGCATATACAAAGAATTTCAAAACACAATAATAAAAATTATAAATAATACAATTAATAAATGAGCAAAATATATGGATCACTATTTTACTGAAGAAGATGTAGAGAGGGCATATAAGCAAATGAAATCAATATTATTAACTTTTATATAAATACAAATTAATATCACGGTGAGAAATTAGTACACACCTATTACAATGGCTAAAACATATGTGTGTGGCAATACCAGATCCTGGCAAGGATGTGAACACTCACAGTTTTCCAGTAGAAATACAGACTGTAACAGCCACTATGGAAACCACTCGGTTACTCCATTAAAAGCATAAATGTAATCACCACATGACACAATTGATTTCTTGAAGCATTTTTCCCAAGAAAAATAAAAGCCTACCTTCACAATAAACCTACACACAAATGTCAGCTTTTTTTTCTTGTAACATTAACAAAAAGTGGAAACAAATTTAGCTGGCAAATTAACAGACTGTGGTACACTCATACCGTGGCTTAATGCTCAAAAATAAAAAGGAATTCGGAACAACTTGAATCTCCAGGGATATATGGTGAATGAAAAAGCCAGTCTAGAAAGGTTACATACTATGTAACTCCATTTGTATAACATTTTTGAAAGGGCACTGTTTTGGAAATGGTGAAGAAATTGATGTTTGTCAGGAGTGAGCAACTGGGAAGGCTTTGGGAAGATTGGTGGGATTATAAAGGAAATCTTTGTAGTAAAACTTCTCTTTATGTTCACTGTGGTGGTGGATAAACTAATTAATACATATAGTAAAATTGTACTAGGCTATATCCACACACACAAGTGAAAATAAGTAAGAATAGAGAAATAGGAATACAATAAATGGATTGTTTCAGTATAAACACTATATTTTCAATATTGTGATATAATTTTAGGAGATATTACCTTTGGGAAAAAGTGAGTGAAGAGTAAACAATACTTCTCCATGTTATTTCTCATGAATACATGTAACTCTACAGTTTTTACAAAATAAAAAGGTAATTTAAAATAGATCCTGCTAGAACTTCAAATATCTGGAGTGATCTCACAATAGTTATAAAAATTAGAAGGACAACAGTTTGGAGGTCCTTTGGTACACTTCCTATTGGTCACTTCCAATGTTGGGAGCAGTAAAAACAGAGAATCTGGACTTCAAAAATTTCAGAACTGCAATTTCACCTCAGTGGTTAGATTCCTGAGTGAGGAAACAAACTGAATTAAATGTTCTCCACAAAGACAGTAGGAAAACAATAGAATCACGTGGCAAGAGAGGAGAATGTGTAGGAGCATGACATAGCTGTCCACACACTGGACTCTACCCTTGTCACACTGGATGCCAACGAGGAACAAAATTGAATTCTTTCCCCAGTCATACCACTAAACTCTATAAAAGAAAACTAACCAGATCACCCAGACTCAAGTGTCAGTGTGACCTCTGCTCCAAAGGGTTGTGTTACCTTTGGAAAGAACGGTGAAGTCTTCACAGAGCTGTAGCAAGAGGAGTGAGCCCAAGTTTGCTAGTTTCTGGAACAGTTGTTCATTCTTTGGAGAGAGAGGAATCATCCATGTGAGTTACAAATCCAGGCTAGAGAACTGTGCTTTAGCAAAAGTCATGGTGAAGAGTACTAAGGAGCTGAGACCATGTGACCATCACAGGCAAGATTTTATTCATTCAGAGCATGTTATACATAACATAGAGAAAGATTGTAGTCAATGCTATTTTCCTAGAGAAAAAAATGAGACAAAACACAATCATGGTATTTTCAGAATTATTCTAGAACTTTAAGCTATTTTGGGATTTTTTTTCATGTTCCTATTTTTCAGACTATTAAGAAAAATTTGCCCAGAATTACCAGTTTTCTATTTTCACATGGTAAAGTAGAAAGCTTTGTTCTTATCTGACATACCTGATTCTAATTTGGAATAATTAATTCTCATACAAGTGAACTTTCTCACAGCTGACTGGGATTATAATTGTTATCTAATATAGTGTTAGTATTTGTGGAAAATTTACTTAAAAAGTGAAATTGGTTGATTTTAACTATCGATCTTTTTAAAAACAACAGTCTTTTCTATGATTAATGTGCAAAATTATCTTGCAATTCAAAAATTATATATAAATTTGTTTTGAAGCTCTTTTAAATACTAAAATATTATGGAACAAGATGGAATATAGTCACTGATTGAACAACAACAACAACAAAAAAAAAACCCAGAAGCATCAAAATAAAGGTACTAGAATATGTTCAGTAAACCTGAAAAATGATTACTTCCTCTAAAAAACTAATTTTTCCTTCAACAGCATTGAATTAAAGGCATTGTAATAGATGTTAGCAAGTTAATAAGCAAAGACACAATCATCATCTTCAAAAATTGTATGTTCATTTTATTTATTTATTTATTTAAAGACAGAGTGTCACTGTGTCATCCTGGGTAGAGTGTGGTGGTATCGTAGCTCCCCACAACCTCAAAGTCTCAGGCTCAGCCTATCCTCAGCTGCCCACATAGCTGGGACTAAGGTACCCCCTGAAATGCCTGGCTATTTTTGTTTTGTTTCGTTTTGCTTTCTGTTTTTAGTAGCGACAGGTCTTGCTCATGCTCAGGCTGGTCTCAAAGTCCTGAGCTTAAAGGATCCTCCCACTTCAGGCTCCCACAGTGCTAGGATTACAGGTGTGAATCACTATGCCTTGCTAAGAATTTCATATTTCAGTAAGACAGAAAGAACATCATGCTTAAGGCACAAGAAATTCCAAGAAGATGATAACAGGAATACATATCTATTCTCACTATCCATTAATCCAACCTCTGCTTCTCTTCCGTAAGCAGGTGCTGCAGCAGCCGATCATCCAGGGCCCCACCAGCCTGCACAGCTGACTTCTGCCATTGCTCTCCCAATCCCCCGATGTCTAGACAAATGTGAACGGGCAACTGAGAGTTCAAGAAGACCAGGAAGGATGGACTCAGAAAGGCTAGTTGGGAATAAAATTTTGGTTGGAAAGGAGTTTGTGGAGGCAATGAAAATGTACGTCCTAGATATTATACTTTGGGAATCACATTTGAGCAGTGGCTACAGCTCATGTGCTCTGAAGTTCATCACCATGGTTTCTTACAGAGGGCGACTCCCATAGGCTGCTCCCAGCCCCAGACCAAGTGCAGCAGGGATACTAAGACAGGCTGGTTCCCAGTGTCCTCCTGTGGCAGGACACTTTGGCCTGAGAAATCTGCATCATCCTTATCAGCATTCTAAAGCCTTCACTACAGTTAAAGACTCATCCATCCAACCTTCCTTTCTTCCTAGTGTTGTTCACGGGGGCCACATCTGTGTCCTGCTCAGTCTACTTGACCATCCTCCTCTGGCTCCTATGCCATCTTCCCTTAAAGCAAATTCCTCTGGTAAATCTCTTGCACATGTGGTGGTTGATCTCGGCATCTGCTCCCCGTGGCACCTGGATTAACACAAGCTTCTTTATTTCCAAGACTGCAGATGCGTGCTCCAGTCCCTGCAAACATACAAAAATTATCTAACTACACATCAAAGGGAACCCAAAAACCAGGCAGAAGAACAGTTAGAAGTCCACAAAAAGAAAGAGAGATTCTTGAAGAAATGTGACTTGAAAACTAATTTTAAAATTTAGCAATATAAGAAAAGTACTTGAGATCTAAGCATAATGTTTAAAAACATTATAATTGATTCTTCTAATTTAAAACCCAAAATCAGTAGATGTGTCTCATCAGTGGTCACTACTTAGGTGCAATTTAACGTATCTCTAAACTCAGGAAAAATTTACAAGAGAAAACTCAGACATGGTGATAAATTCATAAGATATTATATGTAAATTATAAGATGCCCAGGGGTATGAAAGGGACTAATAGAAGAAAAAAGAATGATTAAATCAATAATTTTATTTCTGAGCATGATTTCAGATCCAAAGAATTCAAATATTTTAGGGTAGACTGGTGGAAAATCACCATGACACGATAATTCCTACATGTTCTCAAATTTCTAAATTTCAAAGATAAGGACAAAATTCTGCAGATAATCCTTAGGAAGAACATACTACCTGCTAAGGCGAACTTTAGTGTGGTATCAGGATTTTCATCTGAAGTGTCAGGAGATAATAGCCTGAAATAGCTACGGAATACTGAGGATAAAGGTCAGAAGCTAGTAAGGGACATCCACAGGGCAGAGCTCCCCTTGCTGAAGTTCAGGAGAGAGCCGCGTGAGGCTCAGGGATTCTGAGTGCACGTCAACTGCATAACGCACTCAAGACAACTTTTTGTAGAATTCTTCTATGGAACTACAACTTTTCTAGCATTTTACATACATCAATTTATTTTATCTTTACAACTCTGTAAGATTGATGTATTTCTTCTGTTTTCCGATGAAAATCCATGGCTCAGAGAGGTTAACAAACATGGGCAAAGCGCAGAACCGGCACTCTAGCCTTGGATGAAAATTAAGTGCCCTTGACCAATTTACTTTTGAAAAGTATCATTTTTTTAGGTAGCTGTAGTTGTGATGAGAACTAAAATACTGGTTTTATATTTGTTGTACTATATTTTTACTGAGATAAAAATGTAAAAAATAAAAAGTAGGCTTTTTTTTTTTTTTGGTATGTAAAAGAGACTTCTTGATAAGCTGTGCGTTAGAGCGTGGACTAGGCACTGGCGCCCTGCACAGCTTCCCCAGGGCAGTGAGTACCTTGAAGGTGCTGGTAGTGATACTCAACAGTGAGGTACGTAGCACTTTTTCTAGGATGAGTTTGTGAACTTAACTGTCAGAACTCATGTGTTTCTTCAATACATATATAAATTTAAGGACACTATACAAGGATTAATAAATGTTTTAAGGGAACTCACTGTTTTGTACTTTTCTGTTTCTGTTTAAATATTTATGCTTCCCAAAACATAGGGATCTCTTAGACAAAAAGGAGAAGCACAGCAGTAATTTTACAGAGTTTGAAATACCAAGGTGAAAACTCCTCAGCACATCAAAAAAAATTACTGAGGTACAAATGTAATAGGCAGAGATTTTATGAATCTAGGTTTTTCATCTTCTAATGCTGTGTCTTCTTTTTAAGGAGACAGATGAATCATGCAGTACGCCACCGTGTTAAAATTATGGCAGATAACATGTTAAATAGCTCCGCAGAAGCTTGCAGGCCTTAACAGAGTTCTGATACTGATTGACCTATTGTCAAGTAACACATCAGACGCAGGGGAGGACTAACAGCCCTATTTCTCCTGAACACACTCATAATGAAAGAGTAGGGCTTTGACCTTTGAATTTCCTATAACATCAGTTCCACTTTATTTCTTTACAATTCCTGCCCGTATGTGACTGTTCACTGTAGTTTGTTCTTGTACAAGGCGCTCTGCATTATGAAGGGTTAGTTTATGTAACACTGCAGGATAGCTGGGTATCAGAAATTTTTATTACTTCTCTGCCAAGTACGGAAAAAATAATCATGATCTGTCTTATGAATTCTAAGAAAACATCATTGTTTTATGATCATTTCATAGAAAACTAATATTCTTAACTTATTTTGGTGGTTAAAAATATGGAATATATTATTTTAAAAAAAGATAGCCTCATAATATCAGCAAACACTAAAAAGAAAGAAATCTATAAGGGTAAGGCGAGAATCACATATCACAGCTCAGCTGGATGTGTTCAGAGCTAACGTCTACATTCATAAGGGAGTGAGATTCATTTCTAATGAGAGCACTGGAAGGCATATGTTAGGTGTTGAACATCTTTTCCATGCTAATTATTAAATTACTGTGGCAAAGATGTTCATGTTATTGCTTACTTCTTATTTGGTTGTCTCAAATGGTTATTTTTATTATCTTTGATTGTGGGCTGCTGTAAACAAGACAGGAAGGGAGTTCTCCAATCTGTTGTATGCTGGGCTGTTTTATTACACTCTGGTTAAAGGTGCTGGCAATGTACCTTTGTTTGAAAGAGATATAAATTTTCGTTGACTTTAGTGTGTGGGCCCTGTGACATGGCCAGTAAACCAAAGCATTAGAAAAACAGTTTTACTGCACACCAAATATTATAATAATAACTGTGACGTTTCACTGGTATAACAGAGACTAAGTTCTCAGTAAATCATTTCATACACAGTACCCTGTTCCTACTCAGGACTGTATTGCTGCCTTTTAAAGAGATTATTGAATGAGAAGATTGAGTCAAAATGATAGAATGTCTTTATTAATCATTGCAGTAATTGTATTGCTTATGTTTCTTGCAAAGCAACTAAATGTCCCAAAGGCTAATGAGGCAGACTCAGCACTCAATGATTAGTTCCCACTACTGTGCAGTTAAGATCCGAGAGAACATCGTGTCAGAAAAGAAGATAATACATTTATTTCAGATGGAATTACAATGGAAAAACTCACTCGGAAATACTATCCCTTGGATCCTTGACACACTCTCTCACCCAAGACCAGGAGGAGTCCCGTCACTCCTCCGAAAGTCTCCTCCTTTTCCGGTGCAGAGGCCAGTAGGAACTCTAACACAAACAGCTGAGGCCTTTGCTGTGTCCTGTCACAATCCATCTACTGCAGTTGCCCATTTCTGCCTCCTTCACTCCCTGGCAGGTGTTGATTGGGAGGGTCACCAGCAATAGGATTCCTGCATGCAAAACTATTTCAGGGCCTGTTCCCCAGAGGATTGAACCTTTGATATATTTAAGTAAGCTTTACATGATAAGTAAACAAATAAGTTGTACCATAAAATGTTCTTTTCAGTTGTCTCTTATGTCAAATACAGCTATGCATAGATGACTTTACAGACTCTCAAGTTTTTGTATGATGACCATTTTTTTTTCCTCTGTGGCCATATTTAAACAATTTAATAAAAAATACTGCCAATTATAGCCATGTTAAATATAGAACTACATAATTTTACATCAGGCCTTTAAATGCTTCATTAAAGCATTTACTCTTAAGATTTAAGACGTTTTATCTTTGAAGTGTTTCTATATAACTGAATATTATGTGTTGACAGTATTTGAAAAAAGCATAGAGAAAACCTTATAAGATGAAAAAGTTGAGAAGAATTATGCATATTTTTTATTAAATATGATCCTTAAGTCAGATAATTTAATTTTCAAATTATCTGACATATGAAAAAGAATTGGCCATTTTTATTTTCAATCATAAAAATAAATCTTATTTTCTGCTTTGAGCAGATTTTTGTATTTTATTCAACTTGATAACACTTCAAGTCAAACAGTTTGAATGTTTTATAAGAAGTCTTTGAAGAAAAATATGTTTCTAACCTATCTGTTCAAAGAAATAAAAAGGGTAAAATAACTAAATTCAAAGGCTTTAGAAAAAGTTCTGCTGTGGCTATATTGAAAATATTTTTGATATATTCTAATACAGATTTAACCATTCAGCTCTTCCAACTATGTTTCATACACACTGATTGTATCAGGCAAGCACTGGACTTCATTTAGTGATACTGTGCACTCCTGGAAGAAGGTACTGTTTCAGAAGAAAATATGTAAACACATAAAAAACTAAAAAATGAATTATTCATTGTTAAATATCAAATAATTTAATGTGTATTTATTGAAGCAATGTAAATTATGCTTTAAGAGAGAAACAGCCAAGTGGTAAGGTAATGGTCAAGAGCAAAGAACTGACCTTGCCTGAGCACTAAAGGGAGACTTTATAGAGGAAGCAGTATTTGAGCTAATCTTTTGTGGTTAGTAGAAATTTGGAAGGCACGTAAAGGAAGCAGTGACTATGTCAGTTGTATATTTTAAGAAGAGTACATTGTAAGTGTGCCTAAAAGATAGAATTCTGTGATGTTGAAATAGAAAAAAAAATGAAGGTGGAGAAAGGTTCCAGCCAGATTTGGGAAACCCCTTTATTCCAGCCTACCTAATTTAGAGTTGCTCTCAGATGGGGATGTCATCAAAGACATGTTGGAGAACTGAAATTCAATGAACATATCTCTGAATTAATAAAGGTAAATCTTACAAGAATGTTGGCTTTTAATTGTGAAAAATACATTATCCTTAAGCTCTTAATCATAAGGGAAACTAAGTTTGAGTATGTGGAAATTTGTATAGTGTTGTCACATTTTTTTCTGTACATTTAAATTGTCTTAATTTTTTTTTAAGTTCTCTTTAAAATGAACATGAGGAAAATTTCTTCTTTTTTAAGGCTGCATAAAATTCTATGGTATACATATACCACAATTTATTAGTCCATGCATTGGTCAATGGGCACTTGGGCTTCTTCCATGACTTAGCAATTATGAATTGAGCTGCAATAAAGAATCTGGTGTAAGTATCTTTGTCATAAAGTGATTTTTTGATATGTACCTAGTAGAGGAATTCGGGATAGAACAGCAGGCTTACTTTTAGATCCCTAAGTGTTCTCCAAACTTCTTTCTAAAAGGAATGTATTAGTTTGCATTCCTACCTTTACCTCTTTTATGTTTACATGGATGGAGCTGGAACATATTCTTCTTGATACAGTATCTCAAAAATGGAAGAAGAAGTATCCAATGTACCCAGTGCTATTATGAAACCAATTTATAATCACCCACACTTTAATATGAAAGATAAAACACAACTATAGCTGAGGACAAAGGAAGGAAGAGAAGGAAGATGGGAGGGGAGGGAGGGTAAATGGTGGGACCACACCTATGGTGCATATTGCAAGGGTACATGTCGAATCTATTAAATGTAGAGTATCAATGTCTTAACACAACAATTAAATTACCTTAAGTGAGGTAAAGTCTATGTTAACCAGTTTTCTGTAAGCATTCCAAATTGTATATAAAATCAGCATATTGCACCATAAATGCATTAATGTATACATGATTTATGTATTTATGACTTAATAAAAAGAAAATATTAAAAAAATAAAGTGAACATGAGAAAAAAATTTTTTATCTTGCCACAGGTAGATTACAAAATTAGCTCTAAGTTTTCTAGTGGCAAACACAGGAAGATAATCTGTACCTCTTAGACATCACAATGCTTATAAAGAAAAGACTGATACATTTCCTCAAAGCAATGAAATCAAACTCCTCAGGAATGGGATATGGGTATCTTCAAAATACCCATGGCTATTCTGAATGAGTACATGGGGCTAAATATAGGTAGTGTATATCCCATGAGTTTGAACAAATGTATAACGATATGTATCTGCTATCATAGTATCATGCAAAATACTTCCGCAGCCCCCAGCATCCTCTGTGAACTCCTAAGCATTTATGTATAAGGACATGAATGTTACAATGCTGTTGTGAAAATCAAATGATGTCATAAATATAACACCTCTAGCATATTGCATAGTTAAAAATAAATACAGTTAACCATGACAATAAAAGATAAGTAGTTTTGATATTCATTATTCATAATATCACTGGTAATTTTAGCAAACTAAGTTTCAGGAGAGTGATGTGGACAGAAATAAAATCTCAATAGGACTGATTCATGAATGAGAGGCCAAGACATGGGGCACGCCTGAAGATGATGCTTCTGAGAGGAAAAAATCAACTTGGAGTGGACCTCTTGTTGACAGAGCTAATTACTTTAGGATAGAGGTGCCTGAGAACAGGCTACCAGGAAGATGCTAAGATAAAGAGAAAGGACAGGTTGCTGATGTGAGAAGCCATCTGGTCGATGGGTTACATTGAAGTCTGTCCCTGGCTCATCAAAGCCCTTTGATGGATGTCTTGGCAGGAATTATCCACTGGATTTAAATGAAATAGGCTACAAGTGTGGCCGGTGTTGGACTTGCGGCATGGGTAGGATATCATTTTACCTAATGTTTTCTTTTATAGTTACTTTTCATTTGCTTCTCTAAAATACGAAGTGGTGTGTTTCTGCTTAGCAATTCCATACAGTTGTGTAATTAAAAAATGATTTTCCTGATAGCCAAGATATGTTTATAATAAATTCTAGAGATTTCAAATAAAAGAAAAAATGCTTGGCATTTATCATAAAATGTATTAATGTGACAATTTAACTTAAAATTAACTTAAAATATATGTTAAATACTAAGCTTAAACACTTGTAAATTTTCATTAACATATTTCTGCTTATCAGTATCACAACTGCCATGAAGCATCTTCCCAGAACATTTTATTCTATAACCTGTATAAATGTTGTGCCCATCCTAGGTCCTCTCTGAATGTTTCTTTGAACTTCCTATTCCCTTCTCTGCTAAATCACTGCTATCTTTTCTAGTTTGGGTTCCATGAACAATATCCCAGTGGGCGAGTGAGATAAATGGTACCATTTTCTATCACAAGAAAAAACTGGAAGGGTCTCCGGCAAAGGCAGCCTTTGCGCGTCCCCAGCTGTCCTGCACGTTGCCCGGGCCAGTGCTGTCCCAGAGAAGCGTTCCTGTAGTGGTGAAGAGCTGCAGCCTGAGACGCGGCCCGGGCGCGCGGCGTCTTGCCCCCTGGCATCCACGCTCCGTCCTTACTCCTGCACCCATCTAGGAGCTATGGCCTTTTCACTTTCTACTTTCCAGAAGAAAAGAGGGGGCTGTTTTATTATTTTTATGAGGGCCTATTAGCTCACTTGCCTTTTAAATATTTTCAGGAGAAAGCAGTATCTTTCTGTTTCATTCATGGATTTCTTGTTTGGCACTGCAGTTGGCTTTAAAGAGAGTTAGACAACCTGCTTGACCCTGGCCACTGAAACGACCTTATAACACACACAACACACACTCAAACGGGGGGGGGGGGAGAGAAAGACCAGGCTGCAGTGAGGCAAGTAGGGTTAGAAAAGAATAATTATTTTCTTTTATTTCTCATAGCATGCCCTCCCCTACATTTTATTCCAATAACATGCAGGCATGTTATTTTATTTCAATGAGTGGTTCTGGATTTTTGATGGAGAATTATTTGTTGTTTTTTGGTTTTGATTTTGTGATCGGAAGTAATATGAGATGTTTGAATAATGGAGAGATAAGGGATTCTGGATTTAGTGCAGACAAAATGACCGAGCTTTGAGTTACTTTTGGAAACAATTCACTAAGCTACACAGCGGTGTTTATTTGCTGCCCCTCATAGCGTTTGGGAACTTCTTCTATCTTTATGCTGTTGTTATGATGAAGTAATGGCCTTGGTTACACGGAATGAATACATTTGTAGTTTTCTCTGTCCTTGTTTTATTTGGGACCTTAATAGATTATGCAGCTGGCTGTGAGCTCTGCAGGCAAGAAGGGTTCTAGAAAGAGCCATCTATGGGACCTCACATAGCAGGACAAGGAGTCCTAACCGCGATGCACTTCCACTGAAGAGAAAGTGTTTTCAAATCTCAGGCCATATTAGTTTGTAAACGAAATGCAGCAGCTGGAGGGGAATCTTGCCTGCCTGCCTGCCTTCCTTCCTTCCTTCCTTCCTTCCTTTCTTCCTTCCTTCCTTCCTTCCTTCCTTCCTTTCTTCCTTCCTCTTCTTTCTTTCCCTCCCTCCCTCTTTTTTTCTCTTTCCTTCCTACTTTCCTTTCCTTTCCCCTCCCTCCCTTCCTTCCTTCTTTCCTTCCCTCCCTTTTTTCTCTTTCTTTCCTTCCTCCTTTCCTTCCCTTTCTTTCCTTTCCTTTCTCTTCCCTTCCTCCCCCCTCCCCTCCCTCCCCTCTACTCCTCCTTCCTTCCCCCCCTCCCTCCATCCTTTCCTCTTCCCCTTTCTCCGTTCCTTTCCCCTTTCCCCTTTTTCCTTTTTCTTTTCCTTCCCTTTCTTCATTTCAATCTGCCTCCCAGGTCAGAGTGTAACGTAGTGACTCTATTATAGCTCGATCCTGGACTCAGGTGATCCCACTGATCTTTGCATCTCAGCCTCCTGAGTAACTAGGACTACAGGCATGTGACACCATGCTTGGCTAATTTAAAAATGTTATTATAGAGGCAAGGTCTTGCTATGTTGCCCAGGTTGGTCTCAAATTTCTGGCTTCAATCAATCCTCCTACCTCAGCCTCCCAAATTCCTTGTATTACAAGTGTGAACCGCCATACTCAGCCGAGCTCACTTTTTGGATCATCTTTTCTTTTCTATCATTTCAATTCCTTCTGCTTCACAAAAAAATAAATGTGTTTCGCTTTCTACAAAATTGACTTCAAGGAATCACTTGCTTAAATAAAGTCTTCACAGGTAAGGAAAATCAAATTTAGTTTGTAATTTTTGCAAATAGCCCTTGAAGGCCCTACAAAAGAGAGGTGTGGGGCAGTGCTTCTGGCTCAAAGGAATAGGGTGCCGGGCTCCATATGTGGAGGTAGTGGGTTCAAACCCAGCCCTGGTCAAAAACTGCAAAAGAAAAAAAAAAGAAAGAGAGAGAGAGAGAGGAATGGGTCATTTTGCCCTGTGGTTGATAGGCTATGTTCTTGGCTCTAACCTTGTTTCCACCTGTGACCATGTCATTATAATTAAATAACTTCATTTTATCTCTGAATATGTCAGCTGTTCACCTGACAAAACAAAAAGCTGGAATTTTTAGCATTTAAAAACAAATCACAAAGAAAATTCCTAATTTGCCTCTATGGTGGAAAAATTCAGGGGGGAAAGATAAGTGACGTAAAAAAATGTTTTGCCAAAAAAAAAAAAATGTTTTGCAAAGTTCCACCAGGAAGCAGCTAGGTTGACACAGGTAGAGTCAGGAGAGGAAGCCAGTATAGTGCCTTTATCCCCACACTGAAGGCAGTTCAGAGGCCATCCTCAGTTTGAAGCTACAAGACTTGAAGTAGAGAAAGACAGCAGAAAGCATTCCTGAGGGAAGCCACTAGAATGACAGGAATTCAGAAGTGGCCTTTACTTCACCCCAGGTCTGGACTTACAGAGGATGGCAAGATTTTATTTATTTATTTTTTATTGTTTAGGATTTATTGAGGGCACAAAGAATTAGGTTTCTTTACACTGATTGCAATTGTTAGGTGAAGTCCCTCTTATAATTGAGTCCCATCCCCAAGAGGTGTGTCATACACCATGACCCCCATCCCCCTCTCTCCTCTCCTCTCCTTGCTCCCTCATTCTTCGATCCCACCTCTGGTATTAGTTCATCAACTGCCCTCATATTAGAAAAGAGTACTTGGTCTTGCTTCTCCATTCTTGTGATGCTTCATTCTTGTGATGTTTCACTAAGAAGAATGTGTTCCACCTCCATCCAAGTTAATAGAAAAGATGTAAGGTCTCCATCTTTTTTAATGGCTGAATAGTATTCCATGGTATACATATACCACAATTTGTTAATCCATTCCTGGGTTAGTGGGCATTTAGGCTGTTTCTGCAATTTGGTGATTGTAAATTGAGCTGTGATAAGTAGTCTACTACAAATGTCCTTATGATAAAATAATTTTTTTCTTTTGTGTAGATGCCTAGTAATGGGATTGCAGGAACAAATGGGTCTAATTTGCATTCTTTGAGGATTATCCATACCTCCTTCAAAAAGAGTGCATTAGTTTGCAGTCCCACCATCAGTGTAAAAGTGTTCCCTTCTCTCCACATTCACACCAGCATCTGAACCTTTGAAACTTTGTGATGTGGGCCATTCTTCCTGAGGTTAGGTGATACCTCAGGGTGGTTTTGATTTGCATTTCTCTGATGATTAGGGATGATGAGCATTTTTTTATATGTTTATTAGTCATTTGTCTGTCTTCTTTAGAGAAGGTTCTATGCATCTCTCTTGTCCAAATGACGTATCAGATAATTGGGTCTCTTTTTGTTGATTAAATTGAGTTCTCTATAGATTCTAGTTATCAAGCTTTTGTCTGATTCATAATATGCAAATATCCTTTTCCATTTTGAAGATTGTCTGTTTACTGTGGTTGTTGTTTCCTTAGCTATACAGAAGCTTTTCAGTTTAATTAAGTCCCATTTGTTTATTTTTGTTGTTGTTGCAATTGTCACAGAAGTCTTCTTAAGAAAATATTTCCCCAGGCCAATATCTTCATGTGTTTTCTCCACACTTTCCTCGAGGATTTTTGTTGTTCTATGCATTAGTTTTAAATCTTTTTCCATCTTATGTCAATTATTATAAATGGTGAGAGGTGCAGGTCCACTTTCATTCTTTTACCATTTATAGTGAAAGTGTGAGTTGATATTGGACACATGATCCACCTTCATGCACCTCTTTTCCCTCCTGGAAACCTGGAGAGGGCCAGTCACTACACTAGAGGCTGTTTATGAAAACTGTAGAATGCCTAGAACAGTGTCTGAGATGCAGAGAGCCCTTCATAAGCATTCATAACCTGACTGCAGGGAGTGGTCGTCGTGCATCCTGGGTGGTGGGACTTGGGGGAACTTCGCTGAGGGAAGGGGGGCCTGATGTGCTTCTGGACAGACAGCACCCTGACGCTCTCTGCCAGTTCTTCAGCTTGCATTGCCTGCACAGGTGCTAGTAAAAGGGGGCATCTGGTTGTTTCTTTTGAATTGGCTAATCTATCATTGAATCCCTTAGGTAAGTAATATTTAACTTATAAGAAAATAAAATTTACTGTATATTTCCCCTTCTTTAAAATATTGCAATAGGTAAAAATTAGGTAAAATATTACATTAGAAAAAATTTAATATTTAATTTAGCTCTTGTTTTCTAGTATCTCAAGTTGATATCAACACAAAATTTAAAAATTACTTTTGAAATTTCTTAAGAAAATAATTAAAAAGGAAAATTCTAGCTTACTCTGAAGCTGTCGATGCCTAGGTACTGAGGTGATGTGAGGACAGGTGTGTAGACACCATGCAAAGATGGGGGGCTGCCCCCTGCTCTGTGGGGAGGTTCAGCTACTGCAGCCCTTGCGGCCATGCTGGTTCTGTTTGTATCAGGACCACTGTTTCTTGTAATACTCTGGGCAGTTCACAACAAAAGCCAAAGATGATACACATGTATGTGATTCATCCAAAGTTTCCCAGGCCTGTGGCTATGAAATGATGTTTCAAAGATGCTCAGACCCACAGATGAGCTGTGTACTGTGCAAAGATCACCTCTTTGACAGTTCTCACTACCCAGCTCAGAGTTTCTTAGCCAGTTTTGTGAAGGGTAAATATCACCAGAACAAAGAAAGTAGTCAAATCTGTCAGCTTCAAAGTAGATCTTTGAATCTTTCTTGCTTCAATGTAACAAATGCAATGTTTAGACTTGAGTGAGTCAAGATGATCTGGAGATCACAAACAGAGAAGTACATAATGAAAGGAAAGCCCACCTGTCTGGAGTAGCCATGGAGGGGATGGAGGGAGAGATTCCTAAGGAGAGAGACCAGAAGTTCAGCTGATAGCCCTGCTAAACCTGCATTAGTACCCTGATTGTAGGGTAGAGATGGGTGCATAGAAAACTCATAGAAACTGAGAAAAGAAGGAGGGAGCCCCAAACACAAGGCATGACCTGACCTCCCCGTGTGCAGCCTGAATGTTATAGGCCAGTTATACAGAAGCTGCCTAGTCCACTCTCATAGAGTCTGGGAGGAGTCTGAGGCGCTGAAGGCCAGGAGGGCTCACATAAGCAATGAGGTTAAATCTCCTTGGCTTTGGAATATGAAGGTTTCCAGACTGGGTCCTCTAAAACACTAGAGGCAGAGGCAGATGATGCTTCAAGGATCCAGGTGGTAAATGTGTAAGACTCAGCAGATACAGCCCTGACCAGAGGCCCTCTCTCATGGCTGCACAGAGCCTGAATGTTCCCACTTTCTGGTACTATCAGTGAGACAAGAAGGAAAAAGGAGAAAGACTCTGAAAGACTGAGCACCTCCAAATAAGCTGCACTAAGTTGAAACAGTTTTAAACCTTAAGAGTTATTTATAAACAGTATAGTACAGGTGTCCTTATGAGAAAAGGATTTTTTTCTTCTGGGTAGATCCCTAGTAATGGGATTTCAGGATCAAATGGGAGTTCTAGCTTGAGTTCTTTGAGGATTCTCCATACTTCCTTCCAAAAAGGTTGTACTAGTTTGCAGTCCAATTTAAATGTGTACATGTAAAAAAAGTAATACTTTCACACCCACCAGCAGTGTGAAAGTATTCCCTTCTTTCCACACCCATGCCAGCATCTGCAGCTTTGAGATTTTGTGATGTGGGCCATTCTAACTGGCTTAGATGATATCTCAGGGCGGTTTTGATTAACATTTCTCTTATGATTAGGAATAATGAGCAGTTTTTCATGTTTGTTAGCCATTCATCTTCTTTAAAGAAGGTTCTATTCATCTCTCTTGCCCAGTGATAAAAAAGGATTGTTGGCTCTTTTTATTTTGATTAATTTATGTTCTTGGTAGATTCTAGTTATCAAGGTTTATTTGTGATTTAAAATATACAAATATATTTTTGCATTGCATAGGTTATCTATTTGTTTTGGTTGTTGTCTCCTTAGCTGTACAGAAGCTTTTCAATTTAAATCCCACTTGTTTGTTTCATTGTTGCTCCAATTGCCACGGCAGTCCTCTTCATATAGTCTTTCCCCAGGCCAATATCTTTTAGTGTTTTCCCATGCTTTCTTTGAGGCTTTTTACCATTTCATGCCCTAACTTTAGGTCTTTTGTCCATCTTGAATTAATTTTAGTGAGTGGAGAAAGGTGAGGGTCCAGTTTTGGTCTTTTACATGTGGATATCCAGTTCTCCCAGCACTATTTATTGAACAGGCAGTATCAGTCTTTTACATGTGGATATCCAGTTCTCCCAGCACCATTTATTGAATACTCAGTATCAGTCTTTTACATGCGGATATCCAGTTCTCCCAGCACCATTTATTGAATAGGGAGTATTCCCCCCAGTGTATATTCTTGTTTGGTTTATCAAAGAATAGTTGGCTGTAAGATGTTAGTTTCATCTCTTGGTTGTCTATTCAGTTCCAGATGTCTATGTCTCTATTTTTGTGCCAGTACCATGCTGTTTTGTTCACTGTGGTCTTGTAGTATAGCCTAAAGTCTGGCAGGCTGACTTTGTTTTTATTACTAGATTGCCTTAGTGATACAAGGGTTTTTTATGGTTCCATACAAAATGAAGAACTATTTTTTCCAAGTCATGAAAGTATGTATTGGTATTTTCATAGATATGGCTTTGAATCTGTAGGTTGCTTTGGAATGTATAGACATTTTAACAATGTTGATTCTTCTCAGCCATGAATGTGGGATGTTCTTCCATTTGTTAATATGTTTTGTTATTTCTTTTCTTAGGGTTTTGTAGTTTTCTTTATAGAGGTACTTCAACTCTTTCGTTAGTTATATTCCCAGGTATTTCATTTTCTTTGAAGCTACTGCGAAGGCAATTGTGTCCTTCACTAGCTTCTTATCTTGGCTGTTATTGGCGTATACAAAGGTTACTGATTTGTGGACATTGATTTTATATCCTGAGACATTACCATATTTTTTGATCACTTCCAGGGGTCTTGGGGTTGAGTCTTTGGGGTTCTATAAGTATACGATCATATCTTCAGCAAAGAGGGAGAATTTTACCTCCTCTGGTCCCATTTGGATGTCCTTTATTTCCTTGTCTTGCCTAATTGTATTGGTTAGAACTTCCAGCACTATGTTGAATAGTAGTGGTGTTAGAGGATAACCTTGTCTGGTTCCAGTCCTAAGTGGAAAATCTTTCAATTTTCCTCCATTCAGTGAAAGATTAGCTATGGATTTGTTGTAGATGGCTTTGATTAGCCTGAGAAATTTGCCACCTATGCCTAAATTCTTCAGTGTTCTAATTAGAAAAGGATGCTGGATTTTATTGAATGTTTTTCTGCATCTAATCAGAGAATCATATAGTCTATAATTTTGCTTCTGTTGATATTGTGAATTATGGGTATGGACTTGTGTATGTCAAACCAGCCTTGCATCCCTGGGATGAAACCTACTTGATCATGATGTATGTACTTTTTTGATGATAAGCTGTAATTTATTGACTAGGATTTTGTTGAGAATTTTTGCATTTATATTCATTAATAAAATTGGTCTGAAATTCTCCTTTTTTGTTGGGACTTTTCCTGGTTTTGGTTCCAGGGTGATGTTTGCTTCATAGAAGGTGTTAGGGAAGACTTCTTCCTCTTCAATTTTTTGGAATAACTTCTGCAGTATGGGAATAAGCTCTTCCTTGAAGGTTTATTCTGGTGTGAAGCCATCCGGACCAGGACATTTTTTTGTTGGAACATTTTTTATTATTTCTTTAATCTCAGTGCTTGAAACTGGTCTGTTCAGAGCTCTATAACTTCCTGGCTAAGTCTAGTGAGAAGGTGTGATTCCAAATACTGATCCATTTCCTTCACGTTGTCAAATTTCTGGGCATTGGGTTTCTTGTGATATTCAGAGATAATCTCTTGTATCTTTGTGGCATCAGTTGTTATTTACCCCTCATCATTTCTGATTGAGGTTATTAGAGATTTTACTTTTCTGTTTCTAGCTAATCTGGCCAAGGGTTTATATATTTTATTTATTTAAAAAGAAAAATCTTGTTTCATTAATTTTCTGATTGATTCATTTGTTTACAATTTCATTAATCTCTGGCTTAATTTTGGCTATTTCTCTTCTTCTACTGGGTTTAGGCCTAGATTGATTTTTGTTTTCCAATTCCAGAAGGTGGTTTGTGAGTTTGTTGAGGTGCTCGCCTTCTGTTTTTTGGATGTAGGCATCTAAAGCAATAAATTTTCCTCTCATGACTGTTTTTGCTATGTCTCAAGGGTTTGGGTAGCTTGTGTCTTCATTGTCGTTTTGCTCAAGGAAGTTAATGATTTCCTCTTTTATCTCTTCCTGAACCCAAGTATCATTCAGCATAAGGTTGTTTGATTTCCATGCTTGTGTGGGGTTGAATATTTTTCTTAGAGTTGAGTTCCACCTTTATTGCCTGTGGTTCTAGAAGATACAAGGCAAAATTTCAATTCTTTTTATTTTGCTGAGGTTTGATTTGTGTCCTAAAATATGAACTATTTTGGAGAATGTTCCATGGGCTAATGAGAAGAACATATATTTTTTAGCTTTGGAATGGAGTGTCCTATATATGTCTATCAAGCACAGTTGTTCTAGGGTTTCATTTTAGTTCCTTGTATCTTTGTTTAGTTTCTGTTTAGAGGGTCTGTCCAGCTCTGTAGAGGAGTTTTAAAGTCTCCTGTTATTATCAGGTTATAGGATATCATATTGTTCAGACTAAGGTCTATTTCAAGAATCTAGGAGCATTTAAATTGGGTACATAAATATTCAGAATTGAAATTTCTTCTTGTGTGTTTTTCCCTTGACCAATATGAAGTGTCCACCTTTGTCTTATTTTACTTTATTTGCTTTAAATCCACTTGTATCTGAGAATAAGATTGCAACCCCTGTTTTTTTCTGAATTCCATTTGCTTGAAAAATTGTTTTCCATCCCTTAACCCTGAGTTTTAATTTGCCCTTCAAGGCTAGGTGTGTCTCCTGCAGATAGCAAATACATGACTTATGTTTTTTTTATCCAATGAGCCAGCCTATGTCTCTTCAGTGGTGAATTCAAGCCATTAACATCTATTGAGACAATTGATAAATATGGTGGAGTTCTATTTGTCTTATTTTGTGAAAGGCCATTGCTTAGTTTTATCTTTTGCATGGTTGCAGAAGCTGGGTTTTGTCATTTAGTTTGTAGGTGTTTAGTTTGTTGATGTTACATTATTACAGTCAGTGTGTAGAATAGGTCTAAGTATTTCCTGTAGGTTTTATTGTGGGAAACTTCCTCAATGTTTGCATATCAGTAAAAGATTTTATTTCTCCATCAATTTTAAAGCTTAGCTTAGCAGGATATAGGATTCTGTCTTGAAAATTGTTTTGTTTAAGTAGATTAAAGGTAGATGACTATTGTCTTCTTGCTTGAAAAGTTTAATTTGAGAAGTCTGAAGTCACCCTGATGGATTTGCCCTTGTAAGTGAATTGGCAGCTTGCAGAATCTTCTCTTTTATTTTCACTTTGGACAGGTTCATGACAATGTGTCTTGGAGAAGCTTGATTTAAGTTGAGATAACCTAGGGTCCTATATCCCTCTGAAAGGAGTGTGTCTGAATCTTCGGTGATATTTGGTAAATTTTCATTTATTTTATCCTTTAGTAGGGCTTCCATTCCTCCAGGGCATTCTTCTTTTCCATTGGGATACCTATAATTCATATGTTTGAATGCTTCATGGAGTCCCATAATTCTGTCAGTGAACGTTCTGCTTTCTCTCTCTTTTACTATCTGAGTTATCTCAAGAGCTTTGTCCTCTACCTCTGAGATTCTTTCTTCTGCATGGTCTAGTATGTTATTGATACTTTCTAATTAATCTTTAAGTTCCCTAATTGATTGCTCTGCTATATCCTTTCTTGATATTGTTCTTGATATTGTTCATCTCTAACTTGATTCTGTTTTTGTATTTTATTTTGGTTATTTTCCACTTTCTCAGCAATTTCCTTCATTGTTTTTACCACCCATATTTTAATATTTCTAACATTGCTTCATGGGTGGAGTCTTCTGCAGTAGCTACCTCATGATCCCTTGAGGGGGGTGTTGCTCTGGTATGGTTTTTCACGTTGCCTGGAATTATCTGCTATTTCTTCTTCATGAGTGTTTTCTTTTTGTCTGTTTCCTTGCCCTACTTTTTCCTTTCACTTCCTCTTGCTCTTTAAGTTAGTGTGCCTTTGACCTAAGGTGTTGAAGTGTACTTTCAGTAAAGGACTGAAAGGCCATGAAGAGTTAAGAGCAAGAAGGAATGAAAGATTTAAAAAAGAGAGAGAGTAAAGAGAAAAGAAAGGGGGTGAGGTAAAGGCAAGATTGACAAAAAGAAGGGAAGAACAGAAAAAGAGAAACAGAAATAATACTGGTTTACTGTAGGGCACTGTAACCCACATCCACAAATCCCAACCTCTGGGTGGTCTGGGTTGGGTGGGTCTCTTGATATCTGCAGCTTCTTGACTGCCTGAGCAGATACAGGACCCACCTCCACTAATAGAGAAGAAAAACAAAAATACTACAAACCAAACCAAACCAACCAAACAAGAAACATTAAGAGATAAAATTGGGGGGGGGGGACAAATATCAGAGGCCAAAAAACTAAGAAAAATAAAGTCCCTATTATCAAAAAAGACAACATTGAAAAAATATTTTTACATAAAAAACATGAAGATACAAAGAAAAAGAAAAATCTGTGGGGAAAATTTTGAAAAAGAAAAAAAAGTTTAATGAAAAAACAGACTAACAGCAACTTCAACAACCAAAAAAAAGGGGAAAAAGGAAAAGAAAAAAAACTGTATCTTGCGGAATACTTTCTGGGCAACAGGTGATCCTCTGGGATATGAGATGCTAATCACAATGCAGCTGTATGAGATGGAGATTAGAAGCCTCTGCTGATGTCTTTGCCCTCAAACCCCACAGAGTTGGAAACCTGGATCTCTCCTCAACCTGTTTAATATACATAACTCAAGCTTTCCAAACTGGGTCCCATGGCTAAGCAGTGGCTATCCCAGGCAAGTGTGCAATGCTTGGATCTCTCCGGAAATGTGTGCCCACTTATCAGGCACCCCAAACCAGTCTTGCTCTAGGACCCTGAGGGCCAAGCCTGCATGGCCTGTAGCCAAACAATGAAACCTCTGTTCAGTCCTGGCCTTTGGCTGCTGTTCAAAGTCACTTGTTCACTAGCCCAAGGTCTTCTGGAACTAGCCTTGCTCTAGGATCCTGAGGGCCAAGCCTGCCAGGCAGATCTCCCACAATGGCTGCATGTGGCCTGTAGCCAAATAATGAAACTCTGCTCTGCCCTGCTGGGTCAGTCCAGATCTCTGGGCTCCAATCAAAATCACTTGCTCACTCACCCAAGGTCTCCCAAGGTAATTCAATTGCATGCCCAAGTCCAAAAGTCTCCTGCAGGTATGGTCTTCTCTCTCTGAACACTCTCACGGCTGCTGTAGCTGCCACCACCCACAGCTGCCATGGCTGGTGGCTTCAGAGCAAATGCAAACACTTACTCCTTCTTCACTTTGTCCTCCTCTTGTGGTCCTGAAGTCTCCTGCTGCTTCCTTGTGCCCCTGAAGAGATGATTCTGGGCAAAGCCCACAATTCTAAGGTGCCTGGAGTCTTCTTTCCCTTGTGTCACCAAGCCCAGTTTCAAAAAAGCTGTTTCTTGACTGGTATCTTGTTCTGCCCTCCCCTAGGGTCCTTTCTAAATTTGAACCTCTACCTCTAGAATTCTCCAGTCATGATTACCCATACAACAAAATCTCAGTTCCTTCTTCCTTAATTTTCTAAACATTATGAGCCCCATTTTCTCCTCAGCCAGCTTTTATTCACCCTAATACATCAACCAAATAAGAAGTATTTCCTTTTAAGATATCACAAAAGTTCTTTGAGTACTCATATTCAAAGTACAATTTACCTTTTTTCTAAATTTTTCCCCAAATTTTAGAGTTTCTATCATATTTCTTTATTAAATATAATCTCAAAATTTGAAATTAATATATCAAAATTTACCAAACTCTTTTATTTCTTATTTCAAATGAATCATTGCATTTTGTCAATTCAGTCCTTTTCTACAATGTGTAAAGGAAATATGTCAAGTCTAACAAATTTTTGACCTTCAGTATGGGCAGTTATTCTAATATTTGTGTCAAAATCATGTATGTCATTATAAACTTTTCGATTCCCATATGACTAGTATATAGTTTCTGGAGTATGCTATTTGAACTGAATGTCATTGATGGGGATTATAAGGTAGAATCAAATAAACATAAATGATAATAAGTTTTAATGTATTTTTATTAACAATAGCTTTAAATATTATAATTTTTTTCAATATCTTTTCCAAAGAATTAGAGGAGTATTTATCATATAGTTTGCATTATTTAATCTTTACAAATCCTGATGGATTTTAGTCTGTTGTATTTCAGGTAAGGAAATCAGGCTATGTGAGGTAAAAACATGCCCCCGGCCTCAAAAGCCCAGAAGAGATGAGGCCCAAGTAGGTTTCATTGACTTCAAAGTCCATAGTCTTTCTACAGTAGAACAAAGTTCAAAATACAGAGATTTAATAAATAATTTATTCTTACAGTACAAATCACTGAAATCTGCTCACCCCTATCTCCTAAAAAAGGAAAAAAATTCTCTCTGGAACTAGAAATTTCTAATCTCTAAACTAAAGATACCGTCACTATAAGAATTTCCATACAGTTTTCACTTGAATACAAATTTTTGACAGTTCAAAAGCTCCAAAAATCTCTTTTAAAAAATCAATTTATCTTTTCACATATGTTACACAAATAAGTAAAATAATCAGTTGCCCAACTCATACATTTAGAGGGCTATCTAGTTTTCAAAAGGCTCCATCCAAGTCCCCACCTATGTCAGGCAGTCAAGCCCCGGATCCCTGTGGAGGACCCAGAATGGCATTGACCCCAGGGGGAGACGTTTTAAACTAGAGTTTGGTTGACTTTGCAGTGGACATTTGGCATTTTGGTTTGGATGTCCCCTAGAGAACCCTATTAGCCAGTGGAGCTTCCAGAGCCAGTTTTTACAGCTTCCAGAGCCAGGATTTCTCACTTGATCCACCAATGCTCCTGCAGTCCTTATTGACTGTCGTCGCTAACCCGGGAAAGGGACCTCCTCACCTGCCTCCTGGTCCAGCTCTCCCTCATCCTGCTGAGCTGCCTTCCAGGTCTTGGACCAAACACATCTGCTAATTAACACCAACTAAGCTCTATTAAAATAAAATGTTAGGAAGTGGGAAAAAAAATTCAGTCTTAGTAATATTTTTAAATATTTTGTTTTATAATAAAACTAACATATGTTTGCTATACAAAAAAATGTGTGAGCTTCTATGGACTAGATATTATAGACCATTTAAATCTCTCACATCTCAGTGATTGAAGCTTTTAGTTTGGAAATAAAATAATAACCTGTATGATGTCATTTGGAAAAATTCAGTAAAATGTATAAAGGTCTAATTGGAAAGAATAAAAAAATTCTACTCAGAGATTAATGCTTTAATAGATGTTTCCAGAATTTTCTCTTCAGATTCTTATTCTTTTTAAACTGACTTTGGATTGCATTTTTATGTTGTGATATCATAATACTATCCACATAGTAAGACTTTGTCAGCATACATTTATAGATTTTTTTTTTGTATTACCCATGAACTGAGAAGGATTTTTACATAATTGGGAAAAAAGAAGATTATATTCCGTGACAAATGGAAATTATATGAAATTCAAATTTCAGTATGTCACAATATAGTCTTATTGGAATGCAACCATCCTCATTCATTTGCATATTGTCAATAGCCACCTTTACACTATAACAACAGAGTTGATTAGTTGTATGAGAAACTATATGGCCTACAAAGCCTAAAAAATTTATTAACTTTTACATTACAGAAAAATTTTGACAACAATTACTATGACCACTTAGATTTAGGAAAAATGCTGGACATTATGTTTCATCTTCTCATACTTAGCTGGCAATATGACCAGAAAGAATCCTTTGCTGGAATCTACACTGAGGACAGTGGACTCAGACTCAGTTGTCTCAGATGAAGTAGCAACAGGAGCCTGTGAGAAGTGCACACCATCATTAGCAGCATCTAGCAAATGCAATCCAGGTCCACTCTTCCAAAGGTCTCTTTATTCAGTCAAAACCCATAAATCATGTTGACAACATCAAACATAAGGTTAATTTTAGTGATTTAAAGCTGGATGCCCCAAGCAATCATTAACAGTCAAAAACAAAAAAGAAGGGGAAATGAAAGAGGGAAAGTCATGCAAACAAATCATGTGACTGCAGCACACAATTTACAAATTAGGCCATAAATTTTAACCTTCCTAACTTGCTTCAGTGATTCTCATCTTTGCCTGGCCAGGACTCAGGCAATAGTAAACGTTAGTTGCTAAGCATTCTGTTCTCAGCCTTGAGATATCAATTGGGTTCTCTGTGGCCCCTGGAGGAGCAGGGTCCCTTACTCTGGTCAAACAGGACCTCTGGAATGTTAGCTTTGAGCCAACACCCAGTGTAAACCATCAGGCTATTGCTAGCCTTGAGTGCAATGTCAGCACCTATGGGTTTTGTGGGTCCTGGACTCTGGTCACAGGCCCTCCAGAAATGCCTGGCCTAAACTACACATCAAACCTGATTCCCTCAAATCCTTACATATTAGTCACTTTAGACCTTATTCTTATTTCCAATAAAGAAAACTCAAGCACCTAATTCTTCAAATAAGGACAGACACACATGACTATTATAGTATTAAACAGTCAGCAAAAGAAGTAGTGTTTAGCTAATTTTCCACTGTCATGCAACCATTTGTCTGGAGTTCCTCTAAAGAAGGGAATGAAACCTCCTCCCCATAGTGTCTCTGATATTAAAATCTAATGGGCACATGAAAAATGGTGTGATCTGTCTGGAGTTCAATACCCCCAACAGAATCTACAAAGCTTTGGACAAAATATTTTCTCCCAGTCACGATTTTTTATTTTTAGGGAATATGAAGAATTAAGCCTATGTTGGGAAGGATTAGTTTGAGCAGTTGTTGGGCCATCTGTCACACATGGCATGATGGAGATGCCTTGCTGTCTGTTAGCTAGAAATCTGAGTCTATGACCAACGCCAGAAAAAGTTATTTGGGATGAAATGTCTTTCTGTAAAACCTGCAAGTCATTTTATTCCTACATGTCTTTCAATTTGTAGACATTCCCCTGGTGTTTTAATAACTTTTATTAAAATCTTGGATTTTTATTCTTATGAAATTTCACTTTTATTTTTCACAAACACTTTTGTGGAAAGATGAGATGTCTCTGAATATGTTAAAAAGAAGCAAACTAATGATTTATAATATAAATTAACTGAATAGCTTATTCTCACAGACCTTGAGTTTCTTTAAAACAATAATAGGATTAATGATTTACAATGTAGAAAGTGGAAAGTATGAAGGGATCAACACAGAGAATGCTGGCTGCACAACTGGAAATGCTGACCTGGCAGTCACAAGACAGGTTACAGGGAGACTTTGATATTGGAATGGCCCAGATCACAGAAAAATTTTGAGAGAAGGGAACAGTGCAGGGAGAAATGAGAAAAGAGAAAGATTGAGTAGATGAGTGGGCTAAGAAAGAAAGAAGTAATTTATTAGCAGAATTCCTCAAAATTCTTTTGAAATTCTGATTCCATTTATATGTAAAAATCATGAAAACACCAAGTCACATAAAATTCTGTATTTAAGTGTCTTTTTTTCTTGATGAGGTCAATACCCTTTAACCATACACTATCAGGAACCTGCCTCCCAGTGGTTCTCACACTGTGGGTCGCTACCCCTTTTTAATAATACATTACGGCATTAGGAAGGATGAAAACCACTGCAAGAACAAGTTGGGTATTCATCATCACAGAAGAGGGAAAATGGGAAGAAGGAAACCAGAGAATGAAATTTGTCCTTTTCATTCCATTTGAGCTTCCATTCTAGGTGAAGTAAGACTGGCCATGTTTCAAATTTTATTATTCTGTTCCACCAATTATGGCTTGGGTCTTCTGTGTGGAGCAGAAAACAAGCGGTCCAGACCTCCAGTTCTTAGCATATGGGGAGAATTTGTAATGGTTAGCAAATTGGTGGTAGCGGTACACCTAAAATATTCATCCTTTGATGATTGCTGTAGGAAATTAGATTATTAACTGACATCCTAAAGGAATAAATAGTAATATTGTTGACCAAGATATTTATTTGTTTATTTATTTAGAGAGAATTGTACTTTGTTGCCCTTGGTAGAGTTCTGTGGTGTCACAGCTTACAGCAACCTTAATATCCTAGGCTCAAGTGATCCTCCTGCCTTAGGCTCCCCAGTATCTGAACTACAGACACCTGTCACAACCCCTGGATAGTTTTTCTCTTTTTGGTAGAGACAGGATCTCACTCTTGTTCAGGCTGGTTTTGAATTCCTGAGCTCAAGCAATCCACCTGCCTCAGCCACCAAAAGTGCTGGGAATACGGGTGTGATCCACTGTGCCCAGCCTTGGTCAAGGTTTTTAAAGTTGATTAAAGTTGTGAGTAGATCAGATAAATAAAACATAATAAGGACAAATTTGGTGTATTTTTTTCTTCTTATCCAAATCTACCAAATGTTTATTATTAACCATTTTGCCAGAATTCCTTAACCATTCGCAGATTCATTGGTCCATGAGGCGGACTCAGGGGTTCTGTGTCTAGGCCTGTGACTCCAGCTTATCACAGCCACAGGGTGCACAGCAGCACCAGCAGCATCAGAAAGCAGACAGACAGTCGGGTCGAAGTACATAGGGAAGGGGGCACACATTTCCAAAAGTCCCCTCCCAGGGAAGATACACAGGATGTGCTTGATTCCTCCAGCAATAAATTGTGATAACAAATACAAACTATTTTCTATCAGGTAGCTTATTAAAGACCCAGTAGTAACTGGGATTTTCAATGGAGTCTGGTCACATAGGTACCCTCTGCCTAGCATGTACCAAAGCAAGTGGTGGAGCCCTCAGTCCTTTATAAATCTTAGACTATCATAACATAATGAGTTTAATGTGTTCTAGGTCAACAAAATAATCTAAGCCCTAATTTCATATAATATGGAGGGCAATAAAAATGCATCTTGCCCAGAAATCCTGAAATGACTCAGTGGACAAAGTAAGTACAAATGAACAGAAGTCTGACATCTGTTCACAGCGAGAGTTTTTTGCCTGGGCTATTTCATGGGAACAAATACTTATGATTTAATTATATCTGACAAGCTAAGGGGAAGAAAACAAAAGCGAATAATCAAAACCACAGTCGGGAATATGTATTCTCCACAAGCTAATGGGTAAGTGTCTGGAGTTTCTCTCTCTTGGAGGATTGGAGTCACACTGGGAACATGGTTAATGTTATCTTATCACTGTGTCTGTAATGAGAAGCCTTGCCAGCAGCAGCGTGCCATTTGCAGATGGTAGAATATTCTGTTCAATGTCTTCACCTGTGTCTGTCTGGGAGGAACCACATTCAGTGGCTCCTATACATCAGTAATAATGGATTTTGTTTCACCACCAACAGGGTCTTTTCCTTGGCACTAGTGATTCTAAAACCTTCACATCACTCTTGTGTGGCAATCAATAAAAAGTTCACCTCAAGCAAAGTAAGCCCTAAAGCAGGTAATCACACAGAACCACTGACTGGATTACGGCTGCCTGTTCTCAGGGAGCGCTTCCATTTTCCTACTGTCAGACAAATTAATTAAATTTACGAACGGATCTTGTGCGTTAGTCTGGGTTTTAATATGATGAATTTTATATTATATCCTATTTCTCTAGGTACCGGATATAAAATAGTGAAAAAGACATGGTCCCTGCCAAGGAGTGGAGGGAGACAGACACATAAACAGATGCTTTTAATAGAACAATAGATTCTGTGACAAAAATAACTAGTGGGCTCTATAAAAGCCCAAAAGATGAGTTGGTTTTAATATATATACTTCATCATTTTAAAGCTGTACACAGATATGTTATTTTTAAAAAGCTTGAAAATGTTTTAAAACAACACTCCTTATTTAGCTGCCAAATGTCAGTGGAATGTTTATGGAGTGATCTTTCATCACCCTGAGGATATTGCATAAAGAACCCATTTAAAAATGACTTCAAATGCTTCTAGCTTGGCTGACAAAAAGGGTTCCCTAGAGACTATCTGAGTCTACCCCCCTTTTCACCATATAAAGCAGATATTCTCAGGCAATATTTTGATTGACTTCTCTGTTATGCTAACTTGTTTTTGTTCACTTGTTTTTGCTTCTCCACACCAGTGGGCCACTTTACACACTCTTAGAGTTTGGTGAATGCTTTTACTCAAGTTAGGGATGTTGTGTTCTCAAAACCCACAGATCAGGGCCCACCAAGTAGGCCAACCTCAGCAATAGTCTCATAAAGGGGACAATAAGGTCATATGCACATTGAAATTATAACAACAAAAAGTGATGTAGGATATATTTGTGGTTAACAGAAAATGTAGAAGCATGTGAGAATTGCAACAATATTTTAGAAAGTGATGCAGGATGAAAGCTATCCATAATTCAAACTGGTCTTCTTTTAAAAATAAAACAAAGAAACTCTGCATAGAGGATAGCCATAGTGGTGTATAGTTTTTGCTTTTGTTTTTTAATGTCCTGAAGGTCTAATTTAACATGTGAAAATGACCAGAAGGTAAAAACAAAAAACTATATGACTTCATTTAAAAAAAGGGACAACAGCAACTAAGTGACCAGATATTTTCACAAACTCTGAGTGCAAATGGAGAGAAAAGAACTACCAATACTCTCACACGTGTGTGGCACATGCCATCAGTGTCTATGTGGAAAGAATCCAAAGGAGGAAACTGTGTGGAGGATAAATCCGAATGCTGCAGCCCTGTAGATGACCAAGTAGCAGGGGGGCATTTTGCACCATCTGAAAGTTGAGTACTGTGGGTCCAGGGTAGACAGGCTTGAAGAGCCCCAGCTGTTCAACCTCGATGGCCTCTCAGAACTGATGCCCCAGAGCATCAAGGCCCCATACTAACATTCAAGGCCCCACATTGAGGAGGAAGGATGGGGGCAGGGGGGAAAAGAAGTAGGACAGGGAAATCCAAACACGGAAAGCTAAATCTCAGATAAAACTGATAGACAGAAACAGGCCTAGACAGCCTCAGAACAGTGAGAACATGCCAGAAAGACTCCTGCAATGCCAGTGAGATGTCACTGACTTTACAATATGGGCTACAACACACTCAGAGTTTATGGAAGACACACACACACAACAACAACAATTTGGAAAATAAGAACAAAATAAAATATTTCAGAAGTAAATGAGAATTAACAAAATTTCAGCATTACAAAAAGTAAAAGGAACATAAGAAAAAAATAATAGATAATGTCTTAGGAGACAAATTAAGCAAAGAGAAGGACAGTTTTAAAAACTAAAAAAACTAAGAGATTTCTAGTTCTTAAGAATATGAAGTAATACACAGAACAACCAAAACCCTATAAAAATATGTGGAAAACTGGTTTTCAAGCCCTGGACAAAAGACAGTAGAGCATTATATTCTTTGAGAAGGGGGCAGAAACAAGGTGAATGTGGCAGTGATTCCTGATTTACAGTTGGAACACATTGTCAGTGGGACGGTAGGAAGGGGAAGCCCTGACACAGCCTGGGGACCCCACTGAGTCCACTAGACTAAGAGCAGAGCTCCAGGAGGCTGAGACAGCCAGAACAGAGGAGAGTCCCACCGGAAGAGGGCTCTCCACAGACCTGCTGGGTGTTCTCCAGCAGCTAAAAAAATATCTTAGGCCAGGGAAAGAGCCACTGTAAACGAGTAGACAGATAATTTTGAATGCTCTAAAACTAAACCAGGGCCCAGAGCAGATGAGACCTCCAAAACTGCTCTACCAAATCCTGAAAGCAAACCTCAGATATCAGACTGATTTAAAACAACTATTTTCCAAAGCAAAGAAAAACTTTATTGAAAGAAATATAATAGAATGTGACAACCAAGAACACCAAATTCTAATGTGTGGTGTCCAGTTGAAAAGTTTTAGACATTCTAAACGGTATGAAAAGGGACCCATAAACATCAGCAAACCCAATCAGTAGAAACTTCCATGGAGGTAATCAACAGAAACTCACATGGGAATGGTAAAAACAATGGAACTACCAAGATATCAAAAGATACATTGTACATGGGCAGTACCTGCGGCTCAGTGAGTAGGGGCCCGGCCCCATATACTGAGGGTGGTGGGTTCAAACAGGCCCCGGCCAAACTGCAATAAAAAAATAGCTGGGCATTGTGGTGGGTGCCTACAGTCCCAGCTAATTGGGAGCCTGAGGCAAGAGAATCACCTAAGCCCAAGAGCTGGAGGTTGTTGTGAGCTGTGACACCATAGTACTCTACCGAGGGAGACAAAGTGAAACTTTATCTCAAAAAAAAGCAGATAAGTTGATGCAGAAACAAAGAACATACTTGAATTCACAGCAAAGAAATTCTTTAAAATTTAGTCAAAAAGGAAAAAAAAATAAAAAACTTAAATAGAATATCAGTGACCTATGGGATAATATTAAGCAGCATAGTGTAGGCATAATTGAAATTCCAGAGAAAGCATACATATCCAAGATACTGAGTGAACTAAAGTAGAATAGACATTGCTGAAAACTGATGTAAGTTATCACAAAGGAAGCCAGAGGAAAAAATACTACATACAGAAAACAATAAGTGAGACCCTGTCTCTACTAAAAATAGAAAAATTGAGGCAATAGGATAGCTTGAGCCAATAAGCTGGAGGTTGCTGTGAGCTATGATGATGCCACAGCACTCTATCCAAGGGTGACATCTTAAGAATCTCTCAGAAAAAAAGAAAAGAAAAGAAAAGAATAGTAACTGACTTAAAAAAAAAAAACCTGTAGATCAAAAAAGAAGACTTATTTTTACACAGTAAAAGACAAAGTATACATGAAGTAAAATTCTTTTTTTAAAAAATTCTTTACACATTGGAATGTCTTTAAAAAATTAAAAGCAAAGACTTTCAGACATAGAAAAGCTGAAAGTTTTCATCAACAGGAGACTTCCACTAAAAGAAATATTAAAGAAGTCTTTCAGACAGCAGAAAAATGTAAGAAGAAAATTAAAATCTTTACAAAGGAATGAAATTCGTAAAAATGCAAGTAAATTTAAAGTCTTTTTATCATTTATTAATTTCTTTCAAAGATGATTAACTTTTAAATAAAAGAAACACTTGGTATATGATAGTGCTCATAGAACATGTAGAACTAAAATACATAAAAACAGGAACACAAAAATGGTAGGAGTAAATGGAAGTATATCACCATGGGTTTCTTAAATAATAAGTGAAATGGTATAATATTAAAGACAGGCTGCATTATGTTAGAAACTTAGAACAACCTCTAAGAGAAATGGAGGAACTGATAAGAAAATAGGAAAGGTACAATAGAAACACTAAACTATCCTAATTTATCCAAGTTTTGATTGAGAAGGAGGGGAAAAAAAACAGAACATATAAGACAAGTAGAAAATATGTTAAGATAAATTTAAGCCTAACCGATAACAATAATCACATTCAATATAAACTGTCTAAATATCCAAATTAAAAGGCATAGATTATATGTCATATAGGATAAAGAACCAACTATATGTGGCTTAAAAAAACCTACTTTCAGTAAAAAATCAGATATGGGTAAAAAAAGAAAAAAAGGGGTCTGTGGCCATAGTAATCTTAAGGAAAAGTACACTTCACAGAAAGGAGTATTACCGTGTGTAAATAGGCTTGTCATTTAGCATTTATCATGTGATAAAGGGCTAGTTTATCAAGCAAACATGGTTATACTAAAGCATAATATTTAAAATTAGCTGTGTGTAGTGCAACTGAGACTACAAAGTAACACAACCTTTTTGGAAGGAAGTATGGAGAATTTTCAAAGAACTCATATGCGACTTTCCATTTGATCCTGCAATTCTATTACTGGGCATCTACCCAGAAGGGAAAAAAAAAAAAATTATCATAAGGACACTTGCACTAGACTGTTTATCACAGATCAATTTACAGTCACCAAAATGTAGAAACAGCCTAAATGCCTAGCACCCAGGAATGGATCAAAAAGCTGTGGTATGTGTATACTATGGAATGCTATTTAGTCACTAAAAATGATGGAGACTTTAAAAGTTTTGTATTAACTTGGATGGAGGTGGAATGCATTCTTCTTAGTAAGAATCATAAGAATGGAGAAGCAAGAATTCAGTGTACTCAATTCTAATACGAAGGCAGTAGATGACTAATACAAAAGAGGGTAGGGGAATGAGAGATCAGGGATGGGGTGGAAGATGCCCCTGGCTATGTTTTATTGTTAAGAATTACCTTGTATGGGTGACCATATATGGCCATCTTTTGGGGGCAGGACACAGTACAAGATGGACTTTACCTAACAACTGCAATCACTGTAAACTACTTCATTGTACTCTCAATGAATCCCAAACAATAAAATAAATAAATAAATAACCATACAATTCAGCTTAAAATCATTTAAACAAACCTGGTAATATAAAGAGAAATAGGAAAGTATTGAAGTAAAGTTGAAGATTTAGACACTCTACTCTCAATAACTGAGAGTAAATACATGGAAAATAAGTAAAAATACATAAGCAACTTGACCTAAGTGATGATTATAAAACATTTGACTAAAACTAAATGAATAACTTCATTAAATGTATGTATGACATATTCACCAGAATGTATCATACACAGAGCCATAGAACAAACACCAATACATTGGTGAAGATTCATTAAAAAACTATCTTCTTAGACCACAATTCCTATTAAACTAGTATTAAGTTACCTGAAAGTCAATGAAAAGCTCAAAATGTATAAAAAATTTAAAATGTATGGCCAATCACCCCCTAATGATAAAATAAATCACAAGGCAAATTAGAAACTATTTTAAAAAAAAGGAAAATTAAAACATACACATGTGGAACTAATAAAATCACTGCTTTTAAACATATCTATATATTTTTCCTTTCATGAAAGTTTTTTTCTTATATGTAAGAAAAAAGTAGAATTTTTCAAAAATCAATGATCTAAGCATTGACCTTAAGAAATAGTGAAAAAAAGATAAAAACTTTTTAAAAGGTAACCAAATGGAAAAATTTAATAATGTTAAGAATATATATGTCATTAACAAAGAAACAATAATAGTAAAAATTAATGCAACTCAATTATTATTTGAAAAGATAAATAAAATTTAAAACCTAAAATCAGGCTGTTCAAGGGAAAAGGAAGAAAACACAAATTAGTAATATCAAGAATAAAAAATTATCACTAGAGGTTCTGTAGGAAATAAAGAATAGCAGGGGAATATTATGAATAATTTTATGCCAATATATTCAATAACTTAGAAGAAATGGACAAATTCCTTGAAATATGAACACTATCAGATACTGTAAGAACAAATACATGATCTGATAATCTTCATATATTAAAAATATATATATTACAAAATCAACTTTATCCTAAGAAAAGAAATAGTAGAGAATACCAACAAATGGAAGAACATACCACCTCATGGCTGGGAAGAATAAACATTGTTAAAATGTCTGTCCTTCCTAAAGCAATCAACAGATTCAACGTTATCCCTATTAAAATACCAACATCATACTTCCAAGACTGGGAAAAAATAATTCTTCATTTTTTATGGAACCAAAAAAATCCCATTATAACCAAGGCAATTCTTAACAATAAAAACAAAGCCAGGGGCATCAGTAAGGCCATAGTGATCAAAACAGCATAGTATTGACATAAAAATAGAGACATAGACATTTGGAACCAAATAGCAAACCAGGGGATGAACCAAACATCCTACAACCACCTAATCTTTGATAAATCAAACAAGAACATACACTGGGGGAAAGAATCCCTATTTAATAAATGATGCTGGGAGAACTGGATATCCACATGTAAAAGACTGAAACTGGACCACACCTTTCTCCACTCACAAAACTTGATTCAAGATGGATAAAAGACCTAAATCCAAGGCATGAAACAATTAAAATCCTCAAAGAAAGTAGGAGGAAAACACTGGAAGCTATAGGCCTGGGGAAGGACTTTATGAAGAAGACTCCCAGGGCAATCGCAACAACAAAAATAAACAAATGGGACTTAATGAAGCTGCAAAGCTTCTGTACAGCTAAGGCAACTACAACCAAAGCAAACAGACACATTGGGAAAGGATATTTGCATATTTTGATTCAGACAAAAGCTTGATAACTAGAATCTACAGAGAACTCAAAGTAATAAACATAAAAAAAGCTGACAATCCCTTAGATCACTGGGCAAGAGAGATGATAGAACCTTCTCTAAAGAAGACAGATGAATGGCTTATAAACACATGAAAAAATGCTCAGCATCCCTAGTAACTACAGAAATGCAAATCAAACCACCCTGAGATATCATCTAATCCCAGTGAGAATGGCCCACATCACAAAGTCTCAAAACTGCAGATGCTGGTGTAGATGTGAAGAGAAGGGAACACTTTTACACTGCTGGTGGGAGTGCAAACTAATACAACCTTTTTGGAAGGAAGTATGGAGAAACCTCAAAGAACTCAAGCTAGACCTCCCATTTGACCTGCAATCCCACTGCAGGGTATCTACTCAGAAGAAAAAAATTCCTTTTATCACAAAGACACTTGTACTTGCAGCTCAATTTACAATTGCCAAAATGTGGAACTAGCCTAAATGCCCACCAACTCAAGAATGGACTAACAAGCTGTGGTATTTGCATACCATGGAGTACTATACAGCCACTAAAAAAGACAGAGACTTCACATCCTTTGTATTAACCTGGATGGATGTAGAACACATTATTCTTAGTAAAGCATCACAAGAATGGAGAAATAAGAACCCTATATACTCAATTCTGATATGAGGACAATTAAGGCCCTAGTACACAGTGGGGGGTGGGAGATGACGGGGAGAGCTGAGACAGGGAAGGAGGGAGGGCATGGGGGGTAAAGGGATAGGGTTCACATTTGGGGGGGCACAACACAAATATAAGAGGGTCTGTATCTAACAAAAGCAATCAATGTAAACTGCTTCTGTGTACCCTCAATAAATCCCCAACAATAAACAAATTTGACTTTATAGATAAAAACTTTTCCACAAAGTAAATTACAAGCCCACATCATTGCAGTGTTGAATCTTATCAAACTTAAAGAAAGGAAAATTAACAATTCAACTTTTCAGAAAACTGAAGGAGCAACAGCTTCCAAACTCATCCTATTTGATCTTAATAAATCCAGCATTACTTTAACAGTAAAACCTGAAAAAGATATTACAAGAGAAAACAAAAGACCCAGTATCATTCAAAAAGTCTTAAAAATTGTTTAATGAATTTAAACAATATTTACAAGGAATGATATGTCATGACCAAGTTGCAATTATTCTTTAAATGCGAGATTTGTATAACACTTCAAAGTTAATCACATTAATCCCCATATTAAGTCACTAATCTCATATGCTTTCAATAAACATAGCAAACACACCTGACCAAAATCCACGTCCATTCTTGTTAAACACACTCAGAAATTAAGAGTAGCAGAAAATTTTACCTTGACAACAGCATGTATAAAATGCCTATAGCTTAATAAATGGTGAAATACTGAATGCATTTTTCATAAAATTAGGAATAAAGCAGCAATGATCATATTTATAACTTTATTTAGCACTGTACTGGTGGGAGAACCAGTGCAATAAATTAAAAAAAATTAAAAGTTATCAGCTCAAAAAGGAAGAATAAAACTATCTTTATTGGCAGATGATGTAGTTATCTTTGAAGAAAATCTTACTAAAACTAAAAAAAAGCTATTAAACTAGTAAGTGTAAATTTATAACAGGACATAACAGTCAATATGCGACAATCAGTTGTATATATTAACAGCAAATAATATTTATATCTAAATATGCACTTTACAGCACATTTAAAATCATATCAAAATACAAAATATTTAGGTATGAAATTAATCAAATATGTGAAAATCTCATGCAATGAAATTATAATATCAGCTGTAATTATTTAAAAAGTCTGAAATAAATTGATAGTTTATGTTTATGTAGTATAGAACTTCATATTTTTAATATATTAATCTTCTCTTATACATCTACAAATTCAAAATAATTCTAATCAAAATTCCATGGGAATTTTATAAAATAACAAATTTTATAAATTTTTAATTTTATGGAAAAAATTATCTAGAGTAGCTAAGTAAAAAGAGAAAAAAAAGAAAGAAAACAAACTTAGAGGATTTTACTTACCAGACTTCAAGTCTTACTTGCTCAGTTAATGCTCATTTAAACAAGACAAGATGGTCTAGACAAAATGAGTTCAGAAACAGAACTATAGAGATAGGTCAAGAGTGTGTTGTTTTGTTTAGTTTTTTGACAAAAGTGCCTAGACCATTCAATTTGAAATGAAATGATATTTCAACAAATAGTACTGGAAAAAAATTGAAAATCTATTTGCACAGTAATGGACTCCAGCCATTTTATCATACCACATGCAAAATCTAAGTGGAAACACATCATTAACACATTTAAGAAGCAAAACTATAAAACTTTTGGAAGAAAGTGTGGCAGATAATCTTTGGAATAAGGAAAGGCTTCATAGATAAGAAGCAAAAGTCCAAAATATAAAAGAAAAGGATAAACTAGACTTCAATAAAGTTAAAGACATTTTGTATTCAAAAGATAAAGCCATTTTGGCTATATATTTGGTTTTCTTTTTAATTTAAAAAGAGAATAGCTTTTCTTTTCTAATCTGACAAATTTCTCCCTCCCTATTAAACACACCCTGCTTACTTTCACACCTTCAAGTTACCTGTTGTTTCTCTAGATCAGGAGTTAGAAACCATTTTTTGGAAGGCTCCAGAGAGTACATATTTCACTCTTTATGTGCCATACAGTCTATTCACTACAGCCCAACTCTGCTATTGTAGCACAAAAAAGGCTTACAGTGGAAGTAAATAAATGGTCCTATTTTCCAATAAACCTTATCAATCAGGTTTGACTAAGAACAGTAGTGTGTCAATCACTGCTCTAAACCAGTACTGTCCAGCAGAAATATAATGTGAGCCATAAAGGAAAGCACTCCAAGGAATGTTTGAAAAATGACATTAATTTTAATAATATATTTATTTGACTCAAATATACAAATGATATCATTTTACGTGTAATCAGTGTAAAGCTTTTTTATTAAAGATATTTTACAATTGTGATTCCATACTAAGACTTTTAAATTCCAATGTGTATTTTGCACTACAGTGCATTTAAATTCAGACTAGCTGCATTTCAGGTCCTCAGTAGCCACAAAAGGCTAAAGACCACTTTACTGGACAGCTCAACTCTCAGGTTTGAGAAAACATTTGAGTTTGCCACCACCCAGACAGGACCTGTGGATGTTCCAAGGGAGAGTCCAGGTAAATGCATTACCTTGTCATTATCTCTTGCTTTTCTTTCCTGGGATTATTACATTGTGGAATAAATGAAGAAGAGCACCATTAGATTTCATGGGTATTCATTTGTTTGACTAATTGTGCTTACAATCTAGATTAATCTTCATGCTAAAGATCTGCTCTGCCACTGTTTTATTGTCTCACTTTCTTCTTTCCTTCAGGGTAGATACTGTGTCTTTTCCCTGCATTTTGAAATGGGAGTTATACATACAGTACATTATAAACTGATATATCAGGGACATGCATAGAGATCACAGTGCTCAAAATCAGAAAATAATGGAGTGCTGATTTTTTTAATGTACATAAGATAATAAATTTGGATAAACAAGAGTATAGCTCCATGTAAAGTTGTAACACAGCATAAAAACAATCTGAAGTTGTGCTTTTTCTAAATAGTATAGTGCCATCCTCATTACTTGAAGTTTGGGGCATTTCAACGTTCCCCCTTATAAGGGCATCAGGAAGACTTAAGTGGCCTGTATGGAAAAAAATAATAATAAAACAAAATACATAGCACAGAGGAATTAGAAGGGAAATTCGCATGTATTCAAGGATATTGTCTTGGGAGAAGGGAGGAATTGCCCTCTATTTTCACTAAGGATAGAACTAAGCAAAATTAGCTTAATCTGTAATATAAAAATTTAACCTACATATTACAAAGAAACTTTGTTCAGCAGGAGGATTGCAAAACAAGTATTACCATGGTATCCTTGACATTTCATATTTCTCAAATATGTGGGTTTCAAATGAAAATGTAAACAGATAACAATTTTAGAGTATTATTGCAATATAAATTTTCCCTAAAAAGTACAAGGACGTAATAGAGAGACAGTTGTGGTTCTGTCATTCCTTTAATTTTCTGTTCAACTTAGAGATATAAGCATCCATTTCAAATGAAAACAACAGTTAAAGGGATGGCCAGGAGAGCTGAGGACAGGTGCCATGGCTGTGGACCACACTCCCGGTAAAGCACAGGAGGCAAGAGCAGCTCTGCCTGCCTCTTACCACAGGGCAGGGCCAATACTGAAACACACATATACAAATCCACTGATGTCATTGGACAGTATTTCCTCTCAGCTATCAGTATTGTCACCTTAATAATTACAAACTAGCGATACCTAAATAGAAGCATACTTTATAGTTCTTTGCTTTATTGCACTTCACGGATAATGAGTTTTCTACAAGTTGAAGGTTTGTGGCAATTCTGCATGAAGAAAATATATCATGGTCATTATTTCCAACAACAGTTGTTCACTTTGTGTGTCAGTGTTACATTTGGAGAATTCTCCCATTTTATACTTTTCCATTATTATACCTGTTACGGTGATCTGTGATCACTGACCTTTAATGTCACAACTGTAATTGTTTGGAGGAATCACCAACTGAGCATATTAAGACAGTGAACTGAATGCACTGACACCACATTTGTTTATGTCATGGTTTGATGACTATTTTAAGCCTATTGTTGAGACATAGTGCTCAGAAAAAAAATTTTTCATTCAAAATATTATTGATTATTGACAATGCACCTGGTCACCCAGGAACTTTGCTGGAGACATATGAGGAGATTAGGTTGTTCTCATGTCTGCTATCACAATATCCATTTTGTGGTCCATGGTTCAAAGAGTAATTTTACTTTAAAGTTTTATCATTTAAGAAATACATTGTGTATGTCTATGGCTGCCAAAGACAGTGATTGCTTGACAGACCTTATCAAAGTAAATTGAAGACCTTCTACTAAGGATTTGCTGTTCTAGATGAAATTAAGAACATTCATAATTCATGGAAAGGGGTCAACATAGAATTACCAGCAGTTAGGAAGAAATTTATTCCAACCTCCATGGATGATTTTGAGGAGTTTAAAACTTCAGTGGAGGAAGTAACTGAAGATGTGGTGGAAATAATCAGAAAGTTAGAATTAAAAGTGGAGCCTGCAGATGAGACTGAATTGCTGTACTCTCATGATAAAATGATCTACAAGGTTGAGGAAGACCCGGTCACACATCCATGAAAGTAGTGCCTCCCAGGAACACAGAACACAACTTCTCAGGTCAGGATTTCTTTCTTTGCTGTTTATTCCCTAATCTCCTTGATGCTCAAGTTTCCTGGGTTGAAATAGGAATAGAACAAACCTAATTTTGTTCACATCTACTCTGAACTGCAGCCATTTGGGTTGTGTATAAGGTATAAAGATTTCCTTAATTAGATTCCTCACTGTGTGGGCCTTTTCCCTGCCTTTATGTCCCCAGGCCTTTGAGCCTGTCAAAAGTTAGTGCTTGGCCTTCCACAGAATCAAGCTTTAGTGCTCAGCTGATGCTCCGTGAGCTCCCATCCATACTCCAACATGATGTAGTTTCCCCTGCTATTTCTATCTTGCATTTCAGTTGTTCTTAGTGGCAAGGTGGTACAAATTACCTACTCTGCCATGACAGAAATAGTGAGGACTGCAGTTTGTTTTACCTTCAAGGTGCCTTTAGTATTGCTACAGATAAGTCATTATGAAGTGTGGTGATAGAAAAAAAAATCAAATCTCCATAATAATTCACAGAAATGATCTGGCTGATGTATATGAGCAAAAGAGCAAAAGGGGTAGCAATTTCTCTTTTCCAGAACAGGCTTTTGTTTTTATTCTTCCTAGGAAAAATCTCCTCTGTCATCTCCAACATCACAGTTTAGACTGAATTGCCTGTACAATCTTATGGAATGTTCACAACAAATCATATTTGGCATTGTAAAGAAAGCTGCTTAAAACATACAAAAATATTGTCCCTACTTCCTTTGTAACTCAACACGGGGAAACCCAAGTAAAATGGAATGACTTAGAAAAAGATAAACTTAGTTGATGTGCCCCAAAACTTTCTACTTTAGCCTCATATGATTTGCACAACAGCTCTGTTTTTCAAATCTATCACAAAGATAAATTCAAAATACAGAGTAGCTCATCTTACTCAGCGAAAGTACTTTATAAAATTTAAATTCATTTCATTTGGGTTAACAAACATTACTTGTCTGAGTGTTTTTCTCTTTTAATTATAGTAATCTCATGTGTTTCTGTAGCATGCATAGAAGTCTGACCATAAACAAAGGCTGGAAATATCAAAAAGAGATTCTGGAAATGTTTTACCCCCAGATTGAGATACCATTGGTCATCCAAAATATATGATGTTAGTGTTCTTTTTAGAGGTATAATTTAAAGGAAGTTGCAATGATAATTTCATGTCTTGTATCATCATTTCTCAAGCAGAACGGTAGAAAGATTAAAGGGAATTTAAAAATACTAATCAAAATATTTTTACTAATTATTACCTTGGGTTGGCATGTACAGAAAATATAACTTTAATTATTTTTTAGCATTTTCATGCCTCCAGTTTATTTCTTTTATCTTAGTGGTTACTCTTGGAATAACTGTTGACATTGTCAAATTATAAAAATATAGTTTATGTTAATAGAAATCTAATTTCAATTTTACACAGAATCTCCACCCAAATACAGGTTTATTCCTTCTTTTTTGCGTTGTTGTCACAAATTACATCTTTACACATTGTATGACCATTAACATAGATTTATAATTATTGTTCTATGCATTTACCTTTTTAATTAAGCAGGGAAAAATGGTGTTAAAACAAAAAGTAAAATGATAGAATGTTTTATATTTACCTATGTAGTTCCCTTTACACAGGTTCTTTATTTCTTCATGTGGTTTTCAATAACTGTCTAGTTTCTTTATTTCAGCATGCAGGACAACCTTTAATATTTTTTGGAGGGCAAGAACCCATCCCCTCACCTTTCCTGTATCTAGAGATGTTTTATTTCTCTTTCACTTTTGAGGGATAATTTTGTTTGAAATAGGATTCTTGGTTAACAGCTACCTGTCTTTTGTTATCTTAAATATCTCATCTCACTCCTTTTTGACATCTATGGTTCTTAGTGTGAAATTGGCTGTTAATCTTATTGAGGATTACTTTTAGGTCATGCATCACTTTTTTCTTGATGCTTCCAAGATTCTCTCTTTGTGTTTCAATAGTTACAATGTTTCTCATTTGTAGGTTCATGTATTGGGAAGTTTTAACAATAATTTCTTCAAATTTTCCCTCTATCTTCATCTTTCTCATCTTCTGAGACTCTCTTTATATGTATGTTGGTATAGTCAATGGGGTCGGATAGATCTCTTAGAACTTTTTCTTTTTCTTTTCCTTTTTTCTTAGAGACAGAGTCTTACTTTGTCACCCTCGGTAGAGTGCTTTGGCATCACAGCTCACAGCAACCTCCAGCTCTTGGGCTTTAGGCTATTCTCTGGCCTCAGCCTCCTGAGTAGCTGGAACTATAGGCTCCTGCCACAATGCCCAGCTATTTTTTTTTATTTTATTAAATCATAGCTGTGTACATTAATGTAGTCATGGGGTACAATGTGCTGGTTTTATATATAATTTGAAATATTTTCATCAAATTGGTTAACATAGCCTTCATGGCATTTTCTTAGTTATTGTTTTAAGACATTTATATTCTACATTTAGTAAGTTTCACATGTACACTGCAAGATGCACCATAGGCATGGTGCCACCAATTACCCTCCCTTCACCTATTCCCTCCCTCCCCTCCATTTCCCCTTTCTCCATATTCTTGGGCTATAATTGGGTTATAATTTTCATTAAATTGTTGTATATGCACACCATGGAATATTATGCAGCCTTAAAGAAAGATGGAGACTTTACCTCTTTCATATTTACATGGATGGAGCTAGAACATATTCTTCTTAGCAAAGTATCTCAAGAAAGGAAGAAAAAGTATCCAATGTATTTTTTTTGTTGTGTTGCAGTTCGGACAGGGCCAGTTTTGAACCTGCCACCCTTGGTATATGGGGCCAGCACCCTACTCACTGAGCCACAGGCACTGCCCAGAACTTTTTCATTATCCATTTTTCTTCATTATTTTGTCATTTCTCTCCTCCAACTGGATAATTTCAATTAGTTTGTGGTCAAACTATTGTCAGTCATTGTTCTGCTTCCTCATATCTGATTTTTCATCTCTACAGTAAAAGTTTCATTTTAGTTATTGTACTTTTTAACTCCAGAATTTATACTTGGTTCTTTTTAAAAAATATTTTCTATTTCTTTATTCATATTTTTGATCTACTGAGACACAGCTCTCTTGGTTTTCTTTGAGTTCTTGTCCATGATTTCCTATAGCTTTTGAGCCTATAAATGGCAATTAATTTAAAGTATTTTTTCTAGAAGGTTCATATGTAAGCTTCCTCAGGGCCAATGTTTATTTATTTCTTATTTTCCTCTGCATAAGCTATACTTTCATTATTTATTTGTTTATCTCACTTTTTGTTGTTGAAAACTAGACATTTTTGAGTGTTATCATATGATAAATCTATAAATCAAACTATTCACCCTCCTTAGGTTTTGTCATCGTTCTTTGCTATGCATTATAGTTTTTTGTTTCTCACCTTTTCTATACTATTTTTTAAAGATTGTATTCTTTGTAATGTATGGTCTCTGAACTATCTGTTCTTATAGGATATGGTAAGATACTGGTTTGTGCAAAATTTACATACAGGTCTGGAACCATAAAATGAGAAGAAAGCAATTGAGAAAAAAGTTTCCCAGTATTTTGATTAGTTCTGTGTTGTAACACTCTTTTACCACCTCAACAGTTTATTTAGATCTCTTCCATAGCCTATACTTTCTGCTTATTTCTGGTTTTTTTTTTTTCTGAGTATGACTTTTCCTCTGAATATGTGCATGACTTTTTAGACACTGCAATATATACAGAAGGTCTTTGAAGCCATTATTTCTTTAAAACAACTCTTTTCCAATATTTTTCTCCAAGGCTCTTTTGCATGTCTATTATTTGTCCCAACTATAATTTTTGTCCCAGGCAATATGCTTATTAATTTTCCTTTGAATGGTATCAAACAATGCCATCCACTTAGACACTTTTCAACCTTAAAAGAATCTGAATTAGGCTAAGCAAAGTCAAGTGCCTCACATGAGTCAATCAAGGAGACCCCTGCCAGGTCAAAATAGGCAACCATTCCTTGAGAATAAAGTCTAATCTTCTTTCATAACCAGATACCCACACTGGGAACATAGACATGTTCATCTTTGGGAATACATCATCTTCAAGACACTCTAGGAAATTGGGATGAAGCAAGACTAAGTCAAACTTGCACAAAGCCTCACTATCATTCTTAAGTTACCTTTTTCTTGGTTTGCTTAGTTGCTATAACTATACACTTGGTTGATTTGACTATTCAGAGTTATGGAAAAGTTAATTCTGACATCTTTTTTCACTGTTCCTTTAGAAAGACGAGCACTTGCCATTTTCACTGAAATTACCTTTCTTGTCTGGGTTTTGACTATAGTGGAACATTAAATGTATACCTAAAGACAGAGAGAAATTATGACTTTTAGGCTGAGGATATGCCTTTTACATATTAAATAAAATGAATAAACTCTTGTTTAATTTAACTTTTGGTTGGCTGCTTGGTGTTGCATTTTGTGAAATATTTTCTGTGTATGTATATTACTGTATTGTTATTCTCTATACATTTATTAATTATGATCATTAAGAACCTTTCATTCCTGAAATCAATCCCATTTGGTTATAATGTATTATTTTAAAGTCTAATTTGATTCCATTTGTTTCTACACTGTTTAGGGTTTGTTCATTGATATTTAAAAAGATATTTGTCTAGAGTTGTTGCCATAAGGGTCTCACGGAAAAGCTCTGTCACAGAGAATAAGCACACTTATTGACATTGTGTTTTAAATAAAGGTGACTATTTGCTCGCTCAGGAAAAATGGCTTTTTTGGCCAGAGGCATATAGGCATTTCGCTTATGTTTCCCACTTCTTTTTCTTATTGGTATTCACATCAGATATTAAAGCAAAAATGTCAGTATGCCTTTCGTTCTCCTTACTAGTTTGATTTAACTTTTTACATACAATATATAAAATTTAACAAAGCAAAAGATCCAATAATACTTCCAATAAGTCCATTGATCTTATGCATAGGATTCATTTGTTCTATTCCTTCTGCTAATCCCTTTAAGATCTTGTCACTATCTACCTTTTCCAACTTATGTTGGAAAGTATAATATACTTCATTCTGTAAACTTACAATATCATTAGTTAAATTCTTAAACTAACTAATTCATCACCCATCATAACAACTATCTGTTCCAAATCTGAAATTTCATTAGATATTTCAGTATCTATTTGTCTTTGGGCAGTCCATAACTGTTCTGAATTTCTATGCTAGTCAGCAAAAAAAGTCTGTGTCCTTATATTTTGTGTTAAGGTGACTCCCACTGTAGCAACAGTTGCAGTAACAACAATGATCCCCCAAATGGTACCAATCAACAGTCCAATAAATTGGTGACTTCTCTTCAGAATTCTCTCAGCCAACAGCTGCAATACTGATAGAGTGGAGACTCTTGCCAAGGTCTTGCTAAGTTCACTGGCAGCTGCACTCCCGTTCCAGCTCACACCTTTGGCAGTAGCACATAATTTCTTTAACTGTATGTAATGTCAGACTATTTCAGTGTTCTCTGTAAAAGGTCCTGGCTCTCTCTCCTGGGTCGGTTCACACTCATCCTGTTCAATTTTGTTGTTACCTGTTTCACCACCTTCTTCTTCATCTTCCTCTTGTGGTATTACTACCTACGGGCAGTGTCGTAATTTTACATTCTTATCTGGAACCCAGAGTTTACTGTTTCCTATAGAAATATAAGCATAACCTCTTCCCCAACATAATACAGTAGCTGGTATCCATACATTCTTAATTACATCTTTATAATGAACTGGTTGGTTAAGAGGGGGTGAAGTCACAGTTATCCAATGTTTGTAAGCTGGTATTTAATTTTTCTCATTCATATTCAAAAATTTAAGGTGAAGAGAGCAGAAGATAATCTATTTCTAGGGGTGACATTATATTGTTCTCCGCCTTTTCTCTGTTTTAGTAGCATTTCTTTTAAAGTTCGATTTCACCTTCCAATAATAGCTTGCCTAGTGCTATTACCAGGAATTTCTGTGATATGTTTGATATTATATAATTTTAAAAAGACTCAACATTTGTTAGAGATACAAGCAAACCTATTATCTGTTCTACTGAATGATTTAATTGATGAAGCACTTTAAATTTTTTTAGAGGGGGGGCCACTGCCCCACCCAAACCAGTTTATCAATTTTCCATTGTGAAGCAGCTAGCAGAAGCCCCTAGGAAAAATCTTCTGGTAAAGTAGGAAGTCCGAGGCCTGTCTTATAATGACCAATTCGAATTACTCTGACAGAGCGAGGCTGAGACATATTAAACATGATATTTTTAATAGCTTTAGATATGGTGGGAATAGTAAGCCTACCACCCCATTGTTGTAATAAATCTGTTCTCCACAAAGTTATTGCTATAGGAGCAACGTATGGGCATATACAAGCCTTTTGTCCATCAGGCCCTTTGCAATGTAAGTCTGACACACTTTGTTCCATGTTGGTTATAGTCCCAAGGCCAACAAAAGTAGCCAACAAAAGTAGCCCTAAGACACGTGTCTTAGGCCACATATGTGTGGCAATGATAGAGACATCAGCTCCTGTATCCACTAAACCTTCAATCTGGATATCATCATCAAAAGTTACTTTACACTGGGGACAGTTATCATTTAGAAAAGTATGCCAAAACTTCTGTTTACTTTCAAACTTGCACTTGCGAGAAACTTGGGCTGTTTCACTCTTGTGACAAGACAAAATTAGAATTTGAGCTACCCATTGACCAGCTGATAATTGGAGATTCTTGGAAGCAGAAGCCATAATTAAAATTTCTCTATTATAGTCCTTATTAATTATTTTAGGATGGACATTAAGTTGATTAGGTTGTTTCTGCCTAAAATTAGACCCAAAGTTACAAAAGGAAGGGGACCATAAGCACCAGTAGGTAATTCTTTAGGGGGGGTCTCCATTTCTCAAATCTTGAACTTGGGCTCAAGCAGACCCCATTACCAAGTTTCCCTGGTTCTGATCAGTATTGGAAGTTTCTCACCTATATAAAGAGAAGAAAATATTGCCATCTTTGTCTTTAATAGACCTACATTCATTAGTCCAATGACAGCTTTTTCCACAGCAGCGAGAGAAACCAGGGACCTTAGTTTCAGTTTTTTTCTACATTCCTTTTTTAAGTGCCCTGCCTTGCCTCAGTTGAAGCACTTAGCCTTAGAGCTGCTAGTTGCTAAGGCAGATGCCAAAGCTGAAACTTGCAAGTTAGCTTGAAAAGTGCCTGAACCGACCTCTTGGCAGGCACAGATATATGGTTCTATAGGAACATTTTCTTGATTCTTTACTCCTGCTAAAGCTTGCCTACAATCAGTTTTCACATTTTTGAAAGCTAACTGCAAAAGCAATAATTTACAGGCATCTCTCTTGGAATAGATCTTTCAATAGCAGTTTGCAATTGAACAATAAATTCAATGTGGGGCTCATTGTTCTACTGGATTATCTTAGTAAAAAACTGTTGCATTTCCCCTTTCTAATCTAAATGCTGCCAAGCTCTGATACAGACATCCCTTACTTGTATTATCTGTTTAGGGAGGTCAGAGCTGCCTGAGCATTCATGGTCTCAAAAGGTCCAGTCCCCATTAGTTCTTCAAAAGTGAGTCCACCAGCAACTTTGTTCCTATGAGCTTGTACTTTTGCTTCTTCAGTCCACCAGGATTTGAATTGAATATACTGACTTGGGATCAAGGTGGTATGAGCCAAAGTGTCCCAGTCTAAAGGAATGAAGTAATACCTTCCACAATAAAAAGATAGGATCCCCACCACATAGGGTAAATTGGGCCCATGAGCATGAACTGTGTCTTTCAAAATTCTCAATATCTTAATCTAGACTTCAGTATAATTGATGGTAGCATTACACTTATCATCATATACCTGAGTTACATGCATGACTAAGGATTTCTCCTTCCCTTTTCTAGAGGTAATAGAAGCCTCTGCATCCTGGACAATATTACAAATATCAGGCTTGACATTAAAATGAATTCTAGGGCTATTAGGATCAGGCCAGACCAGATAGAATGCTGGTGGAGTGGTTGGGACAATTTTAGGAATGGCAGGAGGAGCTGTGGCAGGAGGTCTGGAAGTTTTGACATATCGAGGCACAGTCTGTCGTTTTTCTATAGATAAAAAGCCTTCAGTAAGTAACTTTCTAAGGCTCTTAAAGTCTTTTGCATCAGAGACATTGGTAATAGTACAGTCAGAATCAGTTTCACTATACTCTGGATCAGACGAGTCCTTGCCTGGGGGGGAATGCGTAGAACAGCCCAGCCCATCAGGATGTTTTTAAGGTATAACATATATAGGTTGTTCAGCATATACACAAGTATCGTCTATGTCAAAATTAGATTGCAATGGTCCTAAGACTCTTGTAATTAAATAATTACTCATTTTACATTTATTTATGCCAAAGAGACTCATGTACCCTGTGCAATCATTCCCTCTTTGGTTTCAATCATCCATGTCTTACCTTAGGTGTATGTAGCTTTGTCCGGAGTGTTGAAATATGGTCTCCTTGAAGAAGCTGACCAGGCTATCCTCATGAAGAACACCCTTTGTACCCTTCTCACCCTGCTTGCTGTGCCAGAATGTTGCCATAAGGGTCTCATGGAAAAGCAATGTTGCAGAGAATAAGTACGCTTATTGAAATTATGTTTTAAATAAAGGTGATCATTTGCTCGTTCAGGCAAAATGGCTTTTTTGACCAGAGGCATATAGGCATTTGTCCTATATAGAGTTATCTATAATTGTGTAATTGCATATGGTTAATTATTAATTATACCCTGTACCTTAGAAGAAGTGTGATAGTACCCCTTTTTCCTATGCTTTGGAGCATTAAAGGAGGCATGACATTATATGACATATGCCATTGTTTTTAAACACTATAAAATTTAATATTATAAGGAAAATCATCATTTAATTTGAGATATTATAAAAAAATTTTCTTTTGAAGTTCAATTATTTTCAAGATCCCAGAATAAAATTAGGCAGAATGAATCAAATATAGTATTTAATGTATTAGTATTAGAAAAGGATTAATCCGTCTATCAAATCAAATAAGAAATATTTCTAACACTATTTCTATCTATTCACATCTTGGCCTGAAACACTCCTTGACCTTTTTTTTTTTTTTTTGATGAAAAGGTGGGTAAGTAGGTTAACCTTCTCCCTCCAGGATAAATTTTGCATCAAATACCTTAGGTGCAAAGAACTCCCTTCAACTTAAAATGTGTGAACATAATGTTAATCTTCCATTTATATTCAGCAGAACTATTAATTAAATAGCTCACACTTCTTCAGCTGCTTTTATCACACAGCTTCATAGGACAGAATTTCTAAAGCAGTCTGCCAGGAAGTAAACAAATATTTGGAAAAATAGTGTGTTTGCATCTCAAATTTGAGAAGATGGTTGCCTAAATATACATATTTAGGGAGTGAGAAACCTGAGTTTTAATGATTAATTCATAATAATATTCCAATGAAAAAATTGTGAATTATTTATAAAAATAAAAGAAAAAAATTGCAGATAAAATGGTTGTACACCTTTTAAAAATACCATATAAGCTAAAGTTAATTTTTGAAGGCTAAAGTTACAAATTATATCATTTCCAACAAAATTTGCTTCTAGAAAATAATTGATAAATATTCTCTGAATGACAATATTTCATGCATTAGCATATGAAAAATTTCCCTTCTGAGGAAAAGTCAGAGACTACTGATGCATTCATAATTCTGTGAAATAATTTATTTTCACTGGGAATGTTGTCAGCACTTTCCAAAAGTGCTTAGAAAATTACTGAATTAAATCCTGAATTAACAGTACAACCCATCTTACCAAAATATGGAGAGACAGGTGAATATAGATACCTTACTTGATTTTAACCAAAAGGCCAAGAAGCAATGACAAGTCAATACTGAGAAATGAAGATTTGTTTAGAAGTCTTCCACGGGGGGCATTAACTGACAGGAATACTTAAGAGGTAGTTTTGATGAATAGCTAGAGTCAGAATGTGAGGTAGTACGACAGTGAGATACTACGAGAGTGACAGTCTCAGTGATGGTGTAATCATGGGCTTTATCTCCACAAATCCTATCAGGTTAGGCATGTGAGGACCACCGAGCTATGGTGAGAGAGGGAAAAAGTAACAATTTTGAAAAATATGAACTTATTTCGCAGCAAAGGCTTCTGCTGTAAGGGAAAAGATGCCAGAGACCAATTCTAAAACTTTATCTCGAGTTGGGAAAAGAAATTAATCTCTCCATCCTCCAGATTGCCAGACTACTTTTGCCAGCTGAGGGTAGCAGAACTAACAGCCAACAGGAGCTTATAATTCAAGGAAATACATTGAGAATGCTGTGGACAAGAAAAGGAAGGTTGGGGGCATAGCATGGACTATTCTATTGAAGAAACTAATAAAAATTAGAGCTCCAAGATATGGTTCAAATATGAGATTTAATGGAACATTAAATGAAAAGCTTTGCTTCTTTAAAATTACCACCATGCTAGGTTCTAGTATAGTAACAGTAGATTAGAGCTGTAAGAGCTACAAGACACAGATTCTCTCAAGAGCAATAGATAAGTGTGATAGTTAATTTTGTGTCAGTTTGGCTAACAGTGACCAGATATTTGATAAAACATTATCCTAAATATTCAAATTTCTGTTAGAGTGCTTTTGGATGAGATTTACATTTTATTTTATTTTTTCAATTGAGACAGAGTCTCACTTTGCCACCCTCAGTAGAGTTCTATGGCATTATTACTCATAGCAACTTCAAACAATCTGGCTTAAGCAATTCTCTTCCCTCAGCCTTCCAAGTAGCTGGAACTACAGGCAGCAGACACTATGCCCAGCTATTTTTTGAGACTAGCTCAGGCTAGTCTCAAATTCCTGAGCTCAGGCAATCCACCCACCTTGGCCTCTTAGAGTGCTAGGATTATAGGCATGAGCCACTGCACTGGCCCTGAGATTCACATTTAAATCATTACACTTGCAGTAAAGCATATTGCCATGCATCTTTCATAGGCATTATCCAATAGGTTGAAGTCCTGTATGGAGCTGGCTGATAGACCTCCTTGAGAAATTCTGGAAGTAGGCTGCCTTTGGACTTAAATGGAGTTATCAGTTCTTCCTGCATTTCCAGACTGCTGGTCCATCCTTTAGATTTGGACTTGCTAGCTTGCACAATAGTGTAGGCCCATCTTCTTCTCCCTATAAGTATACGTGTTGTTATCAGTTTTGAGGAGGATCTGACAATACAACATGGAAACCCATAGTCAAGAAGAAAGACAAAAGCAGACACTAGACAACTTTGAAGACTCAAGTATTTATATTTAAAACAAACAGTAAACACAGTCCAAGTCCCATCAAATCAGCCTAAATATTGACACCAAAATTCTGTTTCCTTTAATTCTGACTACTTGATAAATGTTCTATTTAATAATAAATAATTATAAGGCACCTCTCATAGCCTGTTTAGATGGCTACATGATGATATGAATGAGTGGATAATTTATAAACAATAGAAATGTATGTCTTACAATTCTGGAGTACAAAAGACTCAGGGAAGCCGTCAACAGGTTCAGTGTTTTGTGGGAACCTTGTGTATTGCATCTGAGAGGGCACCTTGATTCTGTGTCCTCACATAAAAGAAAGTGGAAAGTCAAGAAAGGTTAATTCTCTTTGAAACCTTTTGTAAGGGCATTAATCTGTTTATCAGTGCAGAGCCCTCATAACTTAGTCATTTCCCAATGAGGCCCACCTCTTAATACTAAAAAAATGAGAATGGAGTTTCAACATAAATTTTGGAGAGGACACACATTCTAAAAATACCAGTATACAAAAGGCAAAGGAAAACACAGTCTGAAGATATAAAACAATTATGAGAACTAGAACCACATATGATATAGATATTGAAACTATTATTCAGAATATATAAATCTCAGTAATATGTTAGGTCTTCTAATAGAAAAAAGTAGACAACATAAAGAAATGGACAATGTAAGCAAAGGGATGAAAATACTAACAATAAAATAATACAGAAATGTTAGATAATAAAATGTGTGATATCATAAATGAAGAGTGCCTTCCATGTGCTCATTGACAGACTGGAAAAGGCCACAAGAAGAAACAATGTCCTAAAGATAGGTCCACAGGCACATCCCAGACTTAAGGGATGAAAGAATGTGGAATAAAAGAAAACATCCATGCTCTATAGCAAACTATCAAAAAGTGTAACAGTCATATTTATGGAATCCCAGAAGGTAAAAAAAATGTTAGAAAAAAGCAGAAGAAATATTTGAAATAATGGCTGAAAAATGTCAAAATAAATTAATAAATATTCATTACTTTTAAGATTATAAGACTCATTATTTTAAGATGTCAGATTTTTCAAGCTAAATTTATAGATTAAAAAAACACAGAATTACAGCAAGATATTTTGTAGATGTTAACAAATTTATCCCCAAATTATATAATGTCATAAGGTAAAGGATGTAGGGAAAAAAAATTCTGAAAAAGTAGAACATTGTTGAAGGATTATTATTTTTTGGATTTAAGACTTAATAAAAAGCCATTAAGACATCTAGGTATTGCTGAAAGAATAAACACACAAATTAATGATGCAGAATCAAGAATCAAGTAAAAGATCCAAAGAAATATTCTTGACAAAAAATTATCTTCAACAAAGGATAAAAGACTATACAATGGAGAAAGAATAGGAGTTTTAATAAATGGTGCTGAAAACACTGGGCATCCATGTGAAAAAATAAACTTATGAACAGAAATTAAAGCAAATATGTATTAAATCTAAATATAAAATGTAAAACTATAATAATTACATGGGAAAATAGAAAGAATAAAGTGGAAATTAAATTATAATCATGGAAGTATAATCACTTTATTATAATTAAGTAATTATAATCATTTTATTATATAATAATATATATAATATATTGTATAATATATATAATATAATATTATATCATGTTAAATATAATACTGTACCTGGGATGAGATTCTGGGATTTTAAAAAGTGTTTGGAGATTCCTCCACAACATAAAATATACATACTATTTGATCCAGCAATCACACTTCTGGGTATATACCCCCCCGCCAAAAAAAAGGTCATTTTATAAAAAAGACACCTGCACTCAAATGTTTATAGTAGCACAATTGACAATTAAAAAGATATGGAAATAACCCAACTGTCCAAAAATACACAAATACATTAATAAAATGTGGTATATGCATACTACAGAGTACAACTCAGCCATAAAAGAAATGCTGATCTTTTGTGACTGAATGGAACTGGAGATCATTCTTCTAAGGAAAACATCACAAAAATGGAGAAACAAACACATGTACTCCACACCAAATTGGAACTAATAGATTCACACAACACTTAAGTGCACTGTGTAAGTAAATCTCAATGAAAATGCAGCTAGAAGGGGGGAGGGGATGGGCAAATTTGTACCAGCTGGATACTGGGCACACAATATGTGTGAAGGTCACACTTATAACTTTGACTCAATCTATACAAAAACAAAGTATGTAAAGAAATCATGTGTACCCCCTAATATTCTGAGAAGTTTTAAAAGGGAGAAAAGACATTAGTTAAACTCAATAAAATCTGAATAAATTGTGAACATTACTTACTTCTAATGTATTGTTTCCCTAGTTGTGAAATATCTAACTAATAGCAGGTCTCAGTAAAAAGAGGGAGAAACAAATGGAGAATATGGGAACTATCTATGCTTTCTTTATAACTTTTATACAAATCAGAAACTATTCTAAAATAATAAAAATTCAATTTAAATAATTTTTTCAAAATAACTTCAAACTATTTCAAAGCAATATTGCTGTTTTGCTTCTTCTAAAAGTATTAAATTAGATGAGATTTATAGAGTATCACTCTATACTTTAAATATCTAAATGAAGTATTAAATTACAAAAACTTATGCATTTCTACAAAGAGCTCAAGTTGGAAATACATATATATTTATACATATGTAAAATTGAAAGTATCTTTTTAGTCATTAGAAATAAACTAAACAACAAATAAATGTTATCTTACACTATTAATATATATTCTAAAATTATTTAGATTATTTGAAAAATATTTAATATTAAACAATATGCAACTATTTTCTCTTGCTACAGTAGTCAGAAAACCCAGACAATATTTACTATAGGAGTACTTTCTTAGAGAATACAATTTCATATTATCTGGAGACAAAGTTCAAAAAGTATGTCTGGAAAAAACAAAACCATATTGGGCAGTGCCTGTGATTCAAAGGAGTAGAGAACTGGCCCCATATACCAGAGTTGGTGGGTTTAAACCGAGCCCTGGCCAAAAACTGCGAAAAAAAAAAAAAAACCCAACATATTTATGATCAAAGTCCATTATATAGAAAAAGGAAATTTGTTTTTAAAAAGTATATTAATATTTTATTTTAGTACACTTGGAAGACACAAAAAGGAATAAAAATGGCCTAACATGCTTCTGTAGACCTTTCTGTTAGAACTATCCAAAAAAAAAAAAAAATAAAGCTGAATGTGAAATAAAGTAAGAGAGACTTAAGTGACCACATATAATAATGAACACAATCCTTGCAAAAACAATTTGAAAAACTTGGAGTAAAAGTGGACAATTATACCCTTCAATAATTAAAGAAAGCAAACTCTGGGGAACAGGAGGAACTAATTTCCAAATTTTACACATGATAATATTCAAATGTCTAATTTTCAACGAAAAATAACTTCTTGATTACCAAAATTTCTTGAAAAGTATAAATTTTGAGAACCCTCACTTATTGATTTTGAAATTTATACTAAAGCAACAATAACTAAAACATTATTGTACTGATGTAAGAATATGCATGTCGGGGCAGCACCTGTGGCTCAAAGGAGTAGGGTGCCGGTCCCACATACCGGAGGTGGCAGGTTCAAACCCTGCCCGGCCAAAAACTGTACAAAAGAAAAAAAAAAAAAGATGTATTTCTACCAATGAGTAGAACTGAAAGTCTACAAGTAAAGTCATCAATAGCCAATTAGTTTTTGATAAGAGAGGCTGTTCATTGGGGAAAGAAAAGTTTCATCAATAAATGGTGTGGTATCAGCTGCATATGTACACGAAAAAGAATGATATTAGGACCCTAATACACGGTTATACAGCACTTAGTTAAAATGATCAAAAACTTAAATTTAAGAGCTAAAATCAAGCTTACGAAAAATTACCTTACTTAAGAGTTTACTTAAGATGGTTCATAAAACAAATTTAAGAGAAAAACTTGCAATATTCTTAGAAGGAAATAGGTAAATTTTTATGAATGTGGATGTGTCAGTGAACTTTTAGATATGACTACAAAAACATCTGCAACAAAATAAAAAATAGATAAATTGATCATTATTAAAGGTAAAAAAAGTTATTCTATGAATTAAAGGATATTACCGAGAAAGTAAAATATATGCTACAGTAGCAGTTCTCAACCTGTGGGTCACAACCCACAGGAACTGTATTAAAGGGCCACAGCATTAGGTTGAGGACCACTGTTCGACAGAATAGCACAAAATGTTTGTAACTCATATACCTGATAGGAGTAGTATCAAGAATACTGGTCTTGGCTCGGCGCCTATAGCTCAACCGGCTAAGGCGCCAGCCACGTACACCTAAGGTGGTGGGTTCGAATCCCCAGCCTGGACCCACCAAACAACAATGACGGCTGCAACCAAAAAATAGCCGGGCGTTGTGGCGGGCGCCTGTGGTCC